>JAMAGK010000005.1:0-259327 GCA_023626135.1 Talaromyces sp. R2412
GCTACCCCCCCGCTCCCCCCGGCAAGCACCCACCCCTCAGAATTTTTTTTTTTTTTTTTTTTTTTTTTTTTTTTTTTTTATGAAATTTAAGTCCCTACAAAATCCGCTACTAACTTTACAGAAAAATCCTTGTAGAACTACAATTTCTTCATCGTCAACGACGGCATCGATAAGCAAACATCACTACTTCGACTCTCAACTGGCCCCCCACGACGCTCCCAGATCCCTCATTCTTCTCCGCCAGAAGGACGACTTCGGAATCGACAGACGTCTATTTCTCTTCTTGAAGCTCCTCGTGCTGGTAATAAGTATAGTAAGGCAAACGAAAATAGCAACAAAAAGGAAGGCGAGTTGGAGCAAATGGACACTTTGGTTTCGTCCATGTCTGCGTTGAATTTTGTGCCTGCGAGTGTGACTAGGAGGTTGGAGGAGTCGCATAAGAAGATGGATCAGGGATAGGAGGTCTTTTTCACATACGCTATTTTGGAGAGAACTTGCTTACAAAACCACATAATTGGCTGTCACTTTTCTGGCAAAGAATAACCCGAAATAGTTCAATAGCCTTCCTATTGATATAGACAATAAATAGCAGATATTAAAAAAAAACTTTAATAAAATGACAAGTTAACATTCGCATACTTAAAAAAAGAACCCCCCCCCACATAATGTCGTTGCCCAGTAGCTGCATAAATTGTTGCATAGATAAATAGAAGATAAACCAAAGTCCAAAGTCCAACATCACTTTGATCATAAACAAACATTCAAAATAAGAAAAAAGTCAGGTTGCTCGTAAGCATTTCGTTGTACAATAAAAATTCGTAACAAGACGAGAATAAGAAAGGTAATTGGGTGTTGTTTGCAGTCAGCGTCAAACGTGATGCATCGGTGGGTATCAAATATCAAAGGATGACATGGAAAGAACTACAGTAGTAGTTCAGCAAAATATGAAGAAATAAAAACCAAGACGCAAATCAACCTTCCAAGAGGTCTGCATATGCTTCAAGGCTATATCCAATGAGATCAACAATGGCCCAGCTCGTGTTGCCCTTGAATGTCCGGGCCCAGACACGAACTACGGCAACGCTGAGTTGTTTGACTTTGATCGGATCGTGGATAAAGTCTAGGTCAAGCCCGTCCGATGGCGCCACCGCCATATCGGTTTCGTCCATCATGCTCTTAATCCATAACAATAATTTCCGCTCGTGGTCAGAAAGCTTTTGTTCATTCTGAGTCAATGGAATAGACATAAGCCACCTGCTAAGGAGAAATGCACACTCCAAGCTGCACAGTGAGTGTTGAATGCTCCAAAAGAAAGAGTGAGTCCGCGCCACAAAGTCAATACCAAGCCGGACAGGAATGGACAGCGCGTGGGCGGAATGAAGAAGCGCCATGATAAGCTTTGGGCTGCGCACAATGGGCGGCGATTCTTGCAAAGCCCTGGCAATCTGCAGAGGATCCTGAGTCACCAAGTGCCGACATGGGCCCAAATCTACATGGAGCCGTATATAGGCCAGTCCCAGAAGGGCGGTTGATGTGAAGGCTATAGGACCGGCCGGATTCTGTGGGTCAATACTAGATTCAGGTGTTCGCTTCCAGCCTGCTTTCCAAGCACTCAATGCATTGTCCATTATTGACGAATCATCAGGGCGGAGACTATGGCTCTGCATGAGAGGTGCCGACAGACATAATTGGCGAGCAAAGAAAATTTGCTGTATGATGGCGTGGATAAGTATATAATTTCCAAGGGGCGATATTGGATGTGGGTATGAAGGCGGTGGCTTGAGGAACAGCTTTGCGAATGCCTCCTGAAAGGTAATCACCGAGTCGTGACGAGAACGGTGAACGCGCCGCCACTGAGCCGCACTGTTCGCCTTCCAAACATCGTGAGAACAAGGAAGTTTCAACTTGAGCTCCGAGTTTAATATCAGAGGAGGAATATTGTACATGATGGAATGCAGGTTGAAGAAACAGTACACAATCAGTTTTGTGCGTCTATTTCCTTCTAGCCGGACCCAGTCCTCCCAATTGAGGCTGTTGTCAGGAATGGGTGTGGGCTCTGAGAGGCCGTGTTCGCGAACCAATCTGGCCAGAGTGCTTTGCAATGCAAGGATTTCTCGTAGTAGCTCCGGTTGTCGTTCCCAGGAGGCAAAGACGGTAAGCAGTAGAAAGGTGCGGATAATCTCCATGTGAGCGTCTGACTCGTCCATCACATAGTTCATATGATCGAGATGGAGGGGATATTTATGTGCCTGGAATGGGCTATTTGGCGTATTCGATACGATCGAGCTCCTTTGAGACATTGAAGTTGGTACATAAATGTCCCATGTCGGCGTTGGAGTTTGTTTGGAGTCTCGTCGACGAAGGCGCTCGAATAGAACTGCTTTCGCGGCGTGGAACAACTCCGCCCCCCGAGTGTTCTCGAATCTATAATGCGAACCAGCCGCTGCTAGAGCCAGAGTGAGTTCTGGAGGGCTTCGTACAATCGAAAGAGTGGGTACGTGAATGAACGGAAGATGCTCGTTGAGTCCGTTGATGTAGCCGGCAATGAAGCGTGATAATGCATGTCTTGATGGAGGTATGAAGCCTCGAGGCAGAACATGCGCAAACTCATCCAGTCTGCTCACAAATAGCTGTCGATCTGCATTTGAAATATCCCATGCAGGCCGCGGGTTTGTAGGATCATCGAGCAAGCTCGTGCGTTCCTCGGACTCCTGAGGTTCAGGCTGTAAAGAAGGGAGTCGAGAGCCAAAGTTGGAGAAAGAAGGAGTTTCCTCAGCTGCGGCCCGATGTTCACTCAACAGGTCACTGTTGAATCTTTGGGGAGCAAATTCTCGCACTGGGGGCTTTGACTCAAATGGAATAGTGTTTTGCAACAGCGGGTCTGTCTCGACCGACGAGAATACTCCAGAATCCCAGTCCGAGGACATGCCGACACTCTCTAAAAAAATGGTGAAATCCTGGACTGGATCACCCAGGTCAGCAAGATCCAGGATCGACGGCTCGACTCCGTATGTGTCTGCAATGCTCTTCTCATGTACTGGTGGCTGCAACTGCGGCGGTGGTGCAGACTGGGGAGGCGGCTTCCGGACCGAGTCCAGAGCCAATTCCTGCTGATTCTCCAGGGCCACATGGCTGGCAGCATGAGAGAGCAGATTGAGATCATAGCCCCAAGATGGGTTAAACTGGTTCGGCTCTACCATAGGAGCTGGTGCAGGAGGCGGCGGAGCATGGTGAACTTGCACGCCCGGGACCGAGTCATGCATGTCCAGCATGCGTGGTGCCGGATGCACCGACTGAATCATCGAAGCAGCGGCCGGACTGGATGAAATGTCGTGGGAGTCATTAGCAACGCGGCGCTCGCCACGATGAGCGGCGGCTTCAGCAGGGTGCACCAGACGCTCATGTCTGACAAGAAGATCACTGTGTTCGCGAGGACACGAGGGCACTTTTGGTTAGCGACAGATACGCAGACCCGTTGCACGACAGCAGGGGCTGCACGCCTTACCTCCTTGCAAACGACTTGGAGCAGATGTCGCATGAAAAAGGCTTTTCCTTGGTGTCTACAGGCAGTGTGTTAGCTAGTATTCTTGACAGCATTGGGCCTGAGCGAGCGACCGGGCGCTGGGGGAGAAAAACTGACGCGTGCGGAGATGGCGTTGGAGATGTTCCAGGCGCGCAAACGAGCGATGGCAGTATTCGCACGACAGCGATTTGCGGTGCGGTGCGGCCGTCTTCTTGCGCACCTTGCCTGGCGAGTCCTGGTCGGCCTCCATGGGCGATTCGTGCTGCTGGTGAGTCTGGTGCTGGAGCGCCTGAAAGTGTCTCCCCGAGAGAGTGTGATGGAGCGTGAAGGAGAAGCAAGCATTTGGGGGGTCAAATTGAGCGGGGAAAGGCGACGGCTGTGGGGTTTTCGCTGCCCCCTCACAAACAAGATCCGCTAGTGTTGTTGTTGTTATTATTATTATTTATTTGTTGGATGTTTATTAACTGCTGTGTCGCAACTTGGAAAATAAATAATCCAGCAATCTGCGGTTTACATTCATTTTGCTTTCCTGCTTCGTTGATATTGCTCGCTGCATGTATTATTGTGCTACATGGCTTGGTATCAGCCATGCTAGAGCGTATATACTGTATGTCTAGCAAGGTAAGATGACCAACGCCTGAATTCTGAAGAGTTCGCTACCAGACAATATATATCAATTGATACGTAGTTTATAATTCTAAAAATAAAATAAAGCAGTTCGCATGTGCAGCTAGGACTTTTGAACTCGGACAAATGCAATCAGCCTCGTGCTCTCATAGCGAAGCAAACGCCCTACCATCATGCATCTGCGACATCTCGATTGATGCGACGCACATGCAGCGCTGAAAACACCCGTGGTTTCTTGCCATATAAATATAGCTGCTGCAAGACGAGTGAGTGTGAAGAAGCCCTGTACTGCATAGTCTTGAATGTTGTTGTAATCGCGCAAGCTGGTTGGGCGCAACCAGCCAGGGAGGTTTCAACCCAGTTTCACAATGTTTCAAGATTGGCGACAAACACGTGGACGTCCGGACTCCCGCGAGCCAGTTATTAGGAGCGATTACTTCCAATCACCAGCTTGACAAATTGCAACAACGAGAAAAGCATTATTAGAACGGAATGGTCGATGTTGTCCGAAAGAGAGAGCTCCATCCCGCACTAGCCCCGAAACAGGCTGTTTCAGCTATTTTCGTGCTTTCCCTGCCCGAAACGCCGCCTGTCCCTTGTCCTCTCTCGCTCTTACTCATCCTTCTCTCTTTCTCTCTTTCGCATCTTCTCTGCATCTCGCCCTCTTCGTATGCGTCCCTCACTATCGCCTGTACCTTCGTATCCTCCGCCGTTCCTCATCGCTTGAGAAGCTGACCGCTGTTTGTTCTCTGGCCGACCGCGGGGACAGACAGCTACAACCACCAACTCACTGATCTGCTGTGCCACGAACCCACCACCACGCTGCGAGTCCCCGAGACCATCGACCGTCACGAGCATTCTTTGTCCGAGTTAGATACTCTGCGTCTCTGGAGTCGTGCAAAATCCTTGATTCTTGGTTATCGAAAGCAGCAACATCGTTATCATCAGCAAGCTTACCTACTATCCGTGGTCATGCTCGTTTGTCGCCTCTAGTGATTCCTGCTCATACGGAGGGCTTCTCGACAACACGATATCAGTACTGGCTTGGCCGCAGGGAGGCGAGGCCGTATCTTAGTTAATTGTTCGCTATTTGAAATTTTCATTTCTTTGGGCGTGGTTAGGGGCTCGCCAAGTTCTCAGATAACCCCGGAAAATGCTGGCTCCATCGAAGCCCGCGTACCAGCAGCCTTCTCTGGTGCTCGGCTCGTCTGCGGGGACTTCTTATACCTCTGGCACTTCGCATAAGACCGGGACAACGTCGACAAATGACACCGGTCTATACATGAGCCCGACCGAGTCGGATTTCTCGGACGGCCACGATGGGTTGGACTCGGTTCGGTAAGCAAAGTCCCTATAGTTAGTGCCCTGCTCGTGCTGACCGTAGCTTTGTCAGATCTTGGGACGAGAAGAAAGTTAGCGAGTGGTTACATAGTATACGCTGTGGACAGTATGATTCTTTGTTCAAGGGTAGTTACCTCCTTTTCCAGACACAATCAGGTCGCTGTTGCTGACCGCCGATTAGAGAATAATTTTAATGGTGATAATCTTTTGGAATGCGACCAGAAGATTTTGCAAGAGATGGGCATCAAAAAGATCGGTGATCGAGTACGAATTTTCGTCGCTATCAAACAACTAAGAAACAAGGCTCTTATCAACCGCAAAAGACTCAACCTGGTCAGTCGCCTTGATATTTTTTCATATAAGGCATGCTAACCGAATTCCTAGGATTCTCTCGCATCTTTGGAGGCCACTGCTTACGCACCAACGTCCGACCTGTATAATAGCTCGCGACTAGCCGGACGGCCGTTGTCGCCCTTGGCACAGGATGCCCGCGGACTTAGATATGCCGCAGCAAGTCCAATAGATAGTATGAGGCGGGATGGGGGTCCAGGTTATTTAAGCCATCCTTCTTCTGCTGGATCAGGGTCGGGACGTCGTCCTACGTCGCCCGGTGACGCCTCTCGTGCTTCTCTGCATTTGAGGCAAAACTCGAGCATCGACGGTTTGACCATGGGCTCGTTGCCTTTAAACTCGCAGGTAATTCGGGTTATTTATACGGGTGGACAGACAAAGGCTTTGAATGTCAAGGGCTGCAAGTCGTCTGAGGAAGTCATGATCCATGTACTCAGAAAATTGCAGCTTTCTGAGACTCAGTGGCGCAACTATTGCTTCTACGTCCTGGATGGCCTGGAGCCAACACCATCAAATTGCAGACGTTTATCAGATTCCGAGGTCATGAAAATTTGCGAGGGGCCAAATAAGTCGGAGCGTGGCCGTCTTATCCTGAGGAAAATTCACGCTGGCGAGCCTGATGGAGATGAACTTCGTCGTGCCGCACAGCTAGCTCTTGACGAAAGCCAAGCCGCACATCTCAATGCCTTGAGCAGCTCCAACGCTCGCAACCAACTCAAGATTCAGCAACTTACAGGCGAGCCATGGCACAACATTAAGCAGCCCCTGTCCCCTATGCATCAAATGAACGATGACTACGAACCTTCTCCGACATCTGCAAACATGGATCGTGGCTCCGAGTCGAAGTTGCGATCATTCTTTGGCGCCCGACCTCCTAGTGAGATGATCATTCATGAATTGACATCGTACTTCCCGAGTCACCAGCGGGAAGATATTGAGAAGACCATGCGTCTTTCGGTGCGGAGGTCTCAACGACTTAGTCGAGCCGCCAGTCGCCTAAGTGTTGTCAGCAATATCAGTTTTGCATCTAGCATGAAGGATGCTCCCCCAATTCCCAGCATTGCCGACCAATGGCTCACTGGAGGCCAATCGACACGCGCACCTCGGCCTCTTTCGGTTTCCAAATTCAGCCTTCCTCAAACTTCGTACCGTGACTCGATCGCTTCTAGTTCTTTGCAACCGCTTCAGGAAGAATCACCAATTGAGCCAGACCGCAAATCGTATGTGTCTTTTGATAGCGGCTCTGACCCGTTGGCTGGTGATCAAAGCTCGCTTCAACCAAGCTTTATGGATGAGTCGCTTAGCATCGCAGCGACTGATGGCGGAGGCTCTCTGAGTGAGCGCTTGAGCCTGATTGTGGCCGAGGATGACGAAGATGACGATGCTGGCCTGGTGGATTTCTTGGCTGGTGATAACTTTGCTGCCAAGAACTGGATGAAGGGCTCATTGATAGGAGAGGGATCATTTGGAAGCGTGTTCCTTGCACTCCACGCAATTACTGGCGAGCTTATGGCTGTTAAACAAGTCGAGCTTCCGTCGGCAACTAAAGGCACTGAATTTGACAAGAGGAAGAATAACATGGTTTCTGCTCTGAAACACGAAATCGAGCTCCTGCAGGGCATGCACCACCCCAACATTGTCCAGTATCTCGGCACATCTGCAGACGACCACAATCTGAACATTTTCTTGGAGTATGTCCCTGGTGGCTCTATTGCTGAGATGTTGAAGCAATACCATAATTTCCAAGAGCCATTGATACGAAACTTTGTTCGCCAAATTCTCGCCGGGTTGTCTTATTTGCATAGCCGTGACATTATTCACCGTGACATCAAGGGCGCAAACATTCTAGTGGACAACAAGGGTGGCATAAAGATATCTGATTTCGGTATTTCCAAGCGCGTTGAAGCGTCGGCGATGCTAGGCTCGAGCGCAGTCAGTGGCAGAGGTCACTTGCACCGCCCGTCTTTGCAGGGAAGCGTTTATTGGATGGCGCCCGAAGTTGTTCGGCAAACCGCTCATACCAAAAAGGCTGATATTTGGAGCTTGGGGTGCTTGGTTGTTGAGATGTTTATCGGAGCTCATCCTTTCCCTGATTGCAGTCAACTCCAAGCCATCTTTGCCATTGGGAATAACCAAGCTAAGCCTTCGATACCCGATCATGCAAGCAAGGAGGCTCGAGCATTCTTGAATGTGACCTTTGAGATTGACCACGAGAAGCGACCCGATGCTGATGATCTGCTGGAGAGCCCATTCCTTGAGATGCCTGTACCATGAGTGCCGTTGTTCTAAGGAAGGAATTATAGAATATACTTTCATGGCACGAGATTTACAACTTATGATGATATGATATGATTTTATCTTTTTGACTTGGCGCGAATATCCTTCTTTCGGATACTGGGAATGAAAATATAATTCGGTTTCGCGTGGTTTTCTTCGTTTATTTTCGATTGGGCATCTTCTCGTACTCTCATATTGTGTATAATATTTCTTCAGTAATTTGGCATATTTTCTTGAGCTTGTCATTCAACTTTAGAAAGATTTCATCAATTGATGCTGATAGGGGAAAATAACAGTAATGTACAGCGTGTCTTATATATACACGTTTTGATAGCTAAAAAAGACATAATCTTGCAGTCGCCCCAAGTAGTTGTATAGAAAAAGTCCTCACGGTATGCTTAAAGAAACAGAAAAGAATATTAAGAGCAACAGAGTTGAATCATGAGACACGATTTTAGTCGACAAACTTGCCGTGGAAGGGGATGCCTAGTGAGCTAAGGAGCAGTCTTGCATCCTTATCCATAGCGGCAGAGGTGTGTAAAGTGATGTGACAACCGGGAATCATCTTGGGAGGGTACCTATGCAAGAAAAAACACGAGTCAGTTTGAAACGACCTTGTCTTGGATTTGCTAGTATGTGAGGTGTCACACTTACATGTCGTAGTTGACTTCAATTTCCGGGAACAGAGCAACCTCTTCAGGTTCCAAACCGAAAGTGATGTTTCCACTGCTGTCACCGCTGCTTCCCTTGACACCTTTCCATTCCTTGATACGGGGCAGGACAACCTCGACCAACTTGCTGATGAAATGTTGCATATTCTCATTGTACAGCTCTGCCTTTACGGCAACAGTGTCACGGCCCGGCGCAATGCCCCAGGGCGAGACACTGGACTTGGACTTGTAGGTCTCGACACGGACATTGGATATAGCCTGCACAGCCATACCGGCAACATGCAAAAACTGCGATCCTTCGGTAGCCGCCCGTTTCACATAGCTGTGGATAGTGACGCGTTCCACTTTGGGAATGTTTCTAAACGTGATGGGCTTCCGTAAAAGTCGTAGCACGTCACCGCCGCGGGGCCCGCGCAGAGCTCGGTTCTTGTGATATGGAGAACTGCCATCCCATGAGCGCAGCCGAGGTGCTTTTGGAGGCGCTTTGAAGCCTGGTGGTGTGTGCACGTAGCAAAGTGCCAGTATGTCTGAAGCTATCGTGGACTCGTAGGTTTGCTGAAGGCGAGGAAGAGAGAAAGGGCCCGGGATGTAGAGGCGCGAAGAAGGGTCTGATGGGGGCGGTGGTCGATGGGGATGAAGAGGTCCTCGATCATATTTGGGAGAGCGGAATTGGTATCTGTTTTATTTCGATAGGGGATTTCGTTAGAAGACGTGGTTTTTTGCAGAGTGGTAATAAAGGGTAATAAAGATTTATTTACGTACCGACTTGGAGGAAGTTTTCTCCCGCGCGCATTCGCACGTGCAATTGGGTCGTATGATTTAATAACAGACTCTGGGACAGTTGCTCCTAGAGATGATGCCGATTCAACATCAGCTACCGGCGACGCTTTTGTCTGCCCAGAGGCATTGCGCGTGAAAATCAGACATTGCGAGCGTTTCGACGTTGTCAATGCCCTTGAAATTCCCGTTGACAGGTATCGAGACGGCTCGCGAGCAGCCATTGTCTGTTGGGGTGGGCTAGTTGTGATTGCCCTGGACTCTGTTCAGCTTCAACATCTTCAAGAAAAACTTCCGAGACCGAAAGGGTTAACGCCGGGATAGTGTCACGTGATACATACGCCAAGCATCTTGACTGCCTCAGGCACCAGAGGCCGAGACTACGCCTGCCGCCCGCAAAAGGTACCCACAGGGCGGGGTAAGGTCCCTTGGGCGGACTCACCAGATCAGGGCACATGTTCTGGTCGCAGACGTGTCGTCTATCTACTCAAGTGGCCTCTTGCATAGGCAGTCGGGTTTCTTGCCTCTTTTGTGGTCTGAAGACAAACATAGATTGCTGCCTTGGCGCATCTTGAGTGACTGTTCCTCAGCTGATCCAATTGAGCCCCCGCCTCCACCGCGTGCGCAAAGATCTCTGATTTCGAGCTCCACTTAGTTGCTGTCATGGCATATCTTCTGGAAACGAAACGTACTCATCATGCTCTTGAAGCGTGATTTATCGTCAACCGTGATATTGATACTTGCTGTTCGTTCGACATGACGCATTGTCTGATACTACAAGAACCTTCTGCGCCGAGCTGTCTCTTCTCAGAGTGACTTATCTTTCTTGTCTATATTATTCGAAAGGTGCAGGGAGTTTTTGGCCTGAGACAGAGCCAGTTGGATTCAAGATGAGTGGTATACAACGTTTCCTCACGAAACGGGGAGAGAAACACAGACGCTTTGGAAAACAGGAGAAAGAGGTATGCACATCTCATTAGAGAGTCACGCTTTGGGCATATCTAATCTGGCGGCCGCTTTCAAGACACCCAGCTCAAATGTACGCAATCATCTTCGGGGCATTTTTCTTGGAAGCCACATGCCTCACAACCTGGACAAGAATGATGAGAAGAAGGTAGGCGTCTGTTTCTTGTACCAGTGTACAAGCCTCGGGGATTTACGAACACTTTTGTTAATAACATCTTAGCTGAAAACGCTTGAGAAAAAGATCGCGTCCGTGGGAATACCCGATTTGAAAACAGAACAAATTCAAGGCGCCCTCGTTTCGGCCTATGCGCAAGGTGATGTGGAAAAGGCGTTTGAGCTACTTCTCATTCTCGAAGACTCGATCGAGGGCATCCTTCGGGATTATAGCCCAAGCACGAAGCTTTTGGGCGCGGTAAATCGCATGGGTGTTACCTGTTATTTGGACTCACTTCTTTTCGCCATGTTTGCGCGGCTTGATTTCTTTGAGGCGATATTATACAAATCGTTCACCGATGACAAAGATCCTAGGAGAAACCTTGTCATTGTTCTTCGTCTATGGGTGAATATGCTTCGGTCTGGAAAGCTCATCAGCACGGATATTGTAAGTCATGCTTTTCTAAAGCTTTTCGACTTAGTTGCTGATCTGTGAAAAGACCGAACATCTTCAGAAATCGCTGGCTGAATGTGGCTGGCCAGAAGCCGCCAATCTTCGCCAACAGGATGCCTCGGAGGCATTCACGTTTATCACAGAGAAACTTGACCTGCCTCTACTCACCCTTAAGATGGACATATACCACACAGGAAAAGAAGACACTGCGGATGATCACAAGTTTATCAACGAACGACTCCTTGAAGTGGCAATACCGCCTGAGCACACCGATGGAACCCCAATCACACTAGAAGAGTGTCTCGAAACCTACTTCAACAACAAAATCGAAGTGAAACGATATTTGGAACGACGCACAACGATAAGTTCTGTAAGATCTTTCGACTCAATGGCAAAGGGGGCCTCTATGCATGTCGAGTCTGTTGAAATTGGATCATCCACTTCGTCTCCGATCCGGACTAGTTCTCCTCTACTCGACTCCCCTTTGGGTGAAACGGTTTCAGCTCCGCCCATGTCCTCATTTCGACGCTCGAGCATTGTGCAAGAACGCTTTATTCCTGATCAGGACCATCAGGACACCCTCGGTCGTCCTGGTCGACGGAGAAAAGGAAGTTATCGAAAAGAAGTCATGATGCCAGCATGGCAGTTTTTCAGCCTGATACGTTCGTATAGACACTTGATATACGTTTTTGAGGGGACTAACATAATTCCTAGCTTGGTATACCGATAACGCGCCTACGAATGATGCACAGGTTGCTGCCCACTTCTCCTCAAAGCGACCTATTCTAGGCGTATGCTTGAAGCGATACTCTATTCTATCCAACGGAAGCGCAATCAGACTCAATACTTACATCGACATTCCAACTGAAATTGGACTGCCGCATTTCATTCAAGATGACAGAATGGACGAAACAGGGCCGTTGTATGGCAACTTCAAGCTCCTGCTTCAGTCTGTCGTCTGCCATCGGGGAAACTCTGTGGATTCGGGACATTACATTTCATTAGTACGAAGTGCTGGTTCTAACATCACCCCTCCGGCATCTAGTGACTCTGATATGAATTTTGCTGAAGAATCCGAGCCTTGGATGCGATTTGACGACCTGTCTGCTGAGCGTGTTACTCTAATAAATATTGAGCAAGCGCTGAAAGACGAGTCGCCTTATCTTCTTTTCTATCAAATAGTACCCATTGACGAAAATGGCCTGGAGACAAGTCTACCAGACCGAGCAATGTTTAGCGATTCCGAGGATTTGGATTCTCACGTTCTCAAACACTTGTCTGTCATTAGTAGTGCTAGTGAACGCACTTCTGATGGAACCCTATCGACTTCACTCCGGCCAAGCCTTGAGATTACGATTCCGAGTGAGCTCGAAAATAAGCAACAGGAGGCCATCGCTGCAGACGCTCAAGTGACAGTCAAGTATGCAGAAAACGACGGTCTACGTCCATCGACGGCCGACACAGAGACACCCACCGATCGCCGATCGCTATCACTCCCTCGACGACGGTCGAAAGAAACAAGTCGCTCTCGCAGTCGAGGTGCTGATCAAGGAGGGGAGAAGCGCCTGAGCGCCACTATATCGAGACTAACAGCGCGGATGAGCAAGGACAGAGGGATTGAGACTCAGACAGACGGTGCTGACGACCCGAATGGCAAGTTAGGAGAAACCGAGGAGATTTCGGAATCGAAACGAGCAGAGACGTCGCTGGGCTTCGAGGAAACGAAGCGCAGTGGGAAGCAGCGCCAAAGACAGACTCTTTACAAAAAAGAGAGGAACGGCCCTGAGAGGGAGTGCTCTGTTATGTAGATAGAGCTTGGTTGCATTGAGATTTGTCAAGTAATGATACCCAAGTTGAGTCGATAGAGACATATTCATTGATCACTTAGCCTCGGTGATCACGGTAGCTTTTGTGACAATGGATCTCATTACTATAACAAGAATTCTGATATCAAGAGTGAAATATCAAATAAGCTAGAAGCCCTGTACATAGTTATCAATTAAAGCTCTACTTTTTTAGATCAAGGTGGTGGTGACGATATACATAGGGTCGGCGCTAGCATCTGATGTGGATCCCCGCAAGTAGAGGAGAGAGGGAGCTCCGGAAGGCGGCAGCATTCCCTGACATCAACACATCCATGACCTTTGCGCACAGCAGCTGAGCTAGCTTCCTGTCGCTGGTCGCCTTGGCTATCAACACCCTGCCCGTATCAAGCTATGCTACAAATCCAACGATAAGGGGAAGCGCGAAATGGCGCTCGACCAGTCGAGCGCTTACGTTGCTCCGAGCAATCTGTCCGAGGGACAGGACGCTGCTGCCTCGCAGCCCATCTTTGACGTTCGGCCTGTACAGCTTCAGTTCTCGCTCGGAGCGGACTTTGTAGCTGCGCAAGTCGCGAATAATGTTTTGATTTTGGCTCTGGCGACAGGCAGGATTCTTCGCATTGATCTGGATTCCCCGGAGGACATTGATGGTGAGTACCACCTGCCCACACCACTCGCTGTGACTGACGGGTTAAACTAATATGTATCGAATTCAGATATTGATCTTCCCAAGAAATCTGCAGAGACTGGTCTTATACGACGCCTCTTCCTCGACCCCTCCGCTTCTCACCTAATAATAACTACCACCCTCGGCGATAACTACTACCTCCACACGCAATCCCGCCAGCCCAAGGCACTGTCACGTCTCAAAGGCTCGATTGAGAGTATCGCCTGGAACCCGTCGTTACCTACTGCGTCTACTAGAGAGATCCTGGTAGGAGTCACAGACGGACACGTATATGAAGTATACATCGAACCCACCACCGAATTTTACCGCCGCGAGGAACGCTATGTCACGAATGTTTACCGAGTGCCTGATACCTCGATTACTGGTATCCATGCGGAATCGATACCAGGGCGTCCTGATCAAAGGGAGGTGATTATCGCTACACCTACAATGCTGCTCCATTTCTCTGGTCACGTCGGACGACACGGCAAAGACGGTGTTTATGCTGAGCTACTCCAACGACACAGTCCTACAGTCCACGAGGGAGGAACGGCAAGCAAGGCAGCGGCGCCGTCTTCATTGGCGATTTCACCGAGTCCTGTCGAGGATTATCATGGTGAAAGGCAGTTGTTAGAGCAGAGGTTTGCGTGGCTTTCGTCGCAAGGTGTGCTGCATGGCTTGGTCGACCACAAACAACCAAATTCTAGCAAACCGACAGACAATGTCAAGCTGATTCCTCGCTCGGCTTTCCCAGCGACTGAATCAGCGCGAGGCGGGAAAAAGATGATTCAAGATCCCATTACCGCAGTCACTCTATCACAATGGCACGTGCTCACTCTAGTGGAAGGCCGAATAGTTGCGGTGAACGTGCTTAGCGGCGAGAACGTGTATGAGCAGTCGGTGCTCGAGCCGGGCCAGAGCGTCCTTGGGCTTTTGAACGACCGTGCAAAGGGCACGTACTGGCTGTTTACGCCGCAGGAGATTTTTGAAGTAGTAGCCGAAGAGGAAGACAGGGATCTGTGGCGCATTTTTCTCAAAGAGCAGAAATTTGACGATGCGCTTCGATATGCGCAGGGCTCGGCACAGAAGGACGCAATTGCAACTGCATCTGGTGACTACCTAGCCAGCAAGGGCAACTATCTTGAAGCTGCTGCAGTGTGGGGGAAGAGCAGCAAGAGCTTTGAGGAAGTTTGTTTGACTCTGATCGATAATGGCGAGCATGATGCTCTCCGGAAATATCTCCTCACCCGACTTGGCAGCTACAAAAAGTCGAGTGTGATGCAGCGGGTGATGATCACAAGCTGGCTCATTGAGGTTTTTATGGCGAAACTCAATTCCTTGGACGATACCATCGCGACAAAAGCGGAATTGACAGAAGGTACCAGCACGGGAGAATCCAAAGCACAGCTTGATGCCGTTCGAACGGAATTCGAGGAGTTTGTTACGCGATACAAGTCCGACCTCGACCAGAAGACTGTGTACGATATCATCAGCAGTCACGGCCGCGAGAAAGAGCTTCTTTTCTTTGCAAATGTCATAAACGACTACAACTACGTCCTTTCGTATTGGATACAGCGCGAGAAATGGACCGAGGCACTAAATGTGCTCCAACGACAAACCGACGCCGAGGTCTTTTACAAGTACAGCAGTGTTCTGATGGTTCATGCAGCAGCAGGACTGGTCGATATAATCATGCGGCAGACAAACCTCGATCCGGAGAAGTTGATACCGGCCTTGCTCAGTTACAACAACGCGGTGAAAACGGCACTCAATCAAAATCAGGCGGTGCGCTATCTCACATTCATTATCGCAAACCATCCTCGGCCCGCGGCGGCGGTGCACAACACTTTGATATCGATTTATGCTTCGAGCCCGTCCTCGAACGAAGCAGCGCTTCTGACGTATCTCGAATCTCAACCATCGGACCCGCCGCCCTATGACGCGGACTTTGCTCTTCGGCTCTGTATTCAGCATGAGCGAGTGCAGTCTTGCATTCACATCTACAGCTCCATGGGTCAGTATCTACAGGCGGTGGAATTGGCGCTCAAATACAACGACATTGAACTGGCCGCGATTGTGGCTGACCGACCCGAGGGCAACGACAAGCTACGAAAGAAACTCTGGCTGCTCGTAGCGGAGCGGAAGATCCGGCAGCGAGGCACGGGAATCAAAGATGCAATCGAGTTCCTTCGACGATGCGAACTGCTCCGGATCGAAGATCTCATTCCGTTCTTCCCGGACTTTGTGGTGATTGACGACTTCAAGGACGAGATCTGCAAGGCACTAGAGGACTACTCGATCCACATTGACGAACTGCGACAAGAAATGGACAACTCGGCGCAGACAGCGGGCCAGATCCGAGCAGAGATAGCGGGCTTGGATGCACGGTACGCGATTGTCGAGCCCGGCGAGCGCTGCTGGATCTGCTCGTTGCCGTTACTGAGTCGGCAGTTCTTTGTGTTTCCGTGTCAGCATGGCTTTCACAGTGACTGTCTGGGAAAAGAAGTGCTCGAAGGCGCTGGCGGCAAGAAACGGTACATCCGCGATTTGCAGGCAAAGCTCAGCACGGGGGACATAACGTCTGGGCGGCGCGAGAAGATTATCAAGGAGCTTGACTCGTTGATTGCAGAGGCATGGTGAGTTGTATCTTTTTTTTTCTCTCAATAAAACAACTGAATCGATGCTGATGGTGGATAGTATACTGTGCGGCGACCACGGGGTCAAGCAAATCGACAAGCCGTTTGTCACTGAGGCAGACAAGACGGGCGAGTGGGAGTTGTAGGCCATACATAATTTATGGTATCCATGTATATATCAGAATCTGGAGTACTACTGTCTAATGAATAGCAAGTCACGTGCGGTTTGTTGTACTTAGTACTTACGTATCCGTACTGTAGTACGTAGTAGTAGTACTGTGAAGTCTAAACATAGAACCACCTACGTACTTAGTATGGATGGCTAGAAACGGACAGCCGACAGACGATTTAGACCGAGACAGGTATCAGGCTGCTTGTTTCATGTCTGGTGGATCCACTGAGGGGAGCGCCGATCGAGTGGACGATCGGCTCTCGACGCGTGTCGTTTTCGCCATGTCTGAGTGTGGGTGAATATGGTAGGACTCAGGAGAAGGCAGTGCAAGCGGGGGCCTGTGCGTGTTGATTGTATGGTCGTATATTGTTGTGCGAGGTTTATTATTAATGATAATCCCTCTGGTCGTATCACTATCGGGGCGGGGGATAAGTAAACACTATTAAATTGCAACAGATCGGAGCCCAATAATGCAAGACATGTTTAGTAGCAATAATAATACTGTACTCCGTACTTTTTCTTCGTAGTAGTGTATGATAAGGCCTGAAGCGGGCCTAGACTCGGCTGCAGCTGTCAGTGTCACCGTTTGTCCGTTTGACATCTGATTGCCGCTTAAGCCTTATCGTATTCTTTTTTTCTTTTTGGTTTGTTTCCCCTGGGGTGGCGTGGGCGGCTTTCCTGGTCCAATTATTGCAATTGACGCCGCGTCCCCTTACTAGCACGTCCATCCTCTGTGCGTCTTTCTTTTTTTACTTCTGATTTTCCCCCAAATCAATCGGTCGATCAATCGTGTTCTGTGACGCTTGACGCCGTTCGCTGCTCCTTCCCAGCCCACCTGATAAGCCGGGGGGATCCGCTCTCGATTGATTGTCAACATCCCTTGCTCCCCAAGCAACTTCTCAACCCACCTTCGTTCCTCGGTGTCGTCTGCGTTTGCGTCTTCTGCTCGCTATTTTTATTGCTATCGGCTTTGCTGTCATTTCACAATTCACACACCAAATAGCGTTGATCGCTTGCGACATTGTTCTTTCTTTACAATCAATCGCTACATCTTGCCTACCACCACTTACACCGACCGCATAGCCCTTCGTTACACACACCCACACCCACAACTAAACCGCCCAACATGAACGTGAACAAGAAACTCGACCGCTTCAAGCAATGGGCCGGCGAGAGAATGGGCGGCGAAGCTAGGACCAACGTGTCCGACGACTTTAAAGCCATGGAGACCGAGATGAATCTGCGCCATGACGGTGAGCCCTGTCTTTTATTTGTCCGAAAATCAAGGCCAATTGGCTTTTTGGGGTGTGTCAGTTGCGGTTTCTGACTGAAAACTAGGAATGGACAAATTGCATCGATCCATGACTGCATACGTCAAAGTCATCTCCAAGCGCACCGAAGGAGACGACAAGGAAAAGACGCTTCCGATTGCTCATCTGGGCAGTGTCATGATTCAGCATGGCGAGGATTTTGACTCGAGTAACGATTTTGGACAGGCTTTGATTTGTATGTTTTGGAAGACTCTGGGCTTCTTATATTGTTAATGCTAACAGATTTGGCGCTCAGTGACTGGAAGAGCTCATGAGAGATTGGCTCGAGTACAGGTGAGATTGACGTGCGTGTTTCTTCTGTCAAATTCCAAACTAATACTTTATTAGGAATCCTACTCTGTCCAAGCTACTACCACCTGGCTTGAAGCACTGGAGCGGAATCTGGCGTCCATGAAGGAATACCAGGTGTGTTTCCATCCCTCCCTCCCAATTAGGCTCCCGCATACTAATTCCGCAAAAGAATGCCCGCAAGAAGTTAGAGACTCGCCGTCTGGCCTATGATACCTCGCTGGCAAAGATGCAAAAGGCCAAAAAGGAAGATTTCCGCGTTGAAGAGGAGCTGCGCACGCAAAAAGTCAAGTACGAAGAAACCAACGACGACATCTACCGCAGGATGATCGATATCCAAAGCACGGAGGGCGATAACCTTGCCGACTTGACCGCTCTCGTCGATGCGGAACTCAACTACCATGACCGATGCCGTGAAGTCCTGCTCCAGTTGAGAAATGAGTTGCCAATGGCGTGAGTGCTTGTCGTCTGATACAATGATTTTAAGGCGGAAACTGACACACCTGGAATAGTGAATCGCAACCACCAGCGAACAATGCTCGTCGTCCTGGCCGTGCTCGGTCAAACACCGCCCATTCATACCAGGAACGCTACGAGCCAGTCCAGGAGGAAGCTCTTGCGCCGCCCCCACCTCCTCGTCCTATCATTGGATCGCGATCTCCATCTACAAATAGGGTGACTGAGCCCTTGCGGGATAGATCGAACAGTGCTTCTATGCGTGCAGGACTCGCTCGGACTTCCACCTTTGAAGGTCCTACTCAGCTTCGACGAGACGAGTCTCCTGCCCCTGGCTATTCTCCAAACCGTGTCCACAGCGACCTTTCCATCCGAACGACTAGGTCCACCTTGAGACCTGTCAGCAAAGCATATGACAACTACTACAGTGACTCGAATTCCCACGGCAATGTCAGCCCATATGATGATAGATGCGAATCTCCCGCGACGTCGCAAGGCGGCTACTTTTCACGAACCCCCAGCGTCACAGCTATGGACACTGCTGGTGTTACGGGGATCAAGAAAGGTCCGCCGCCGCCGCCTCCATCGAGGGCTACCAAGCCGAAGCCTCCTCCGCCACCTCCGTCGAAGCGCCATTTGGTAGGAGCATGATCGTTGTCTCAAGAGCATTCCTCTTTCTCGTTTTTCTGCTGTCATTTCTCATTTCTTTTTATTGTGTTGCTCACACATGGTTGGACCTTCATTGTGCTTTTGCTTCTCATTGATCACAAAACTTGCGTGTATAACTGTTGGATCGTAATTGCCAGGATTTGAATGTATTCTACTCATTGTCTCATTATGACGAGAAGAAACGCTAGGATGAGACAGATTGACGGGCTGGGCCTGCGAGAAGCATACAGTATTAGAACCAGCAATTGATATTATTGTGCCCAGAGACAATACAACAACAATAATATCAATCAATAGTAACTAACACGTACTACTATTAATGCGTAGAGACTCGACAGAGCGCCAAGACGGGTGACCGGATGCGGCTAGCGCAGCGAGGCGGCACGGCAGTCACGTGCAGCGGGCGCAAATCTTCGCCTTCCCTGCTGAAAGTGAACGAAAGCGCTCCGTCCGCCAGCCCAGAACCCCCGAACCTCCTCCCCGTCGCGTCCCTTCCCCATCCATCACCATTTCTATCCGCCCACGCCTCGTTTCCCATTCCACGCGCCCTTTTTCATCCATTCTGGGCCCTGTGGCCCGACTTCAATCGCCATTCTCACCGGCTTGTGCTGGTAGACCGCCGTCGCCCCCCCTCTCTTTCTCTACGTCTCCCCCTGGTCGGTGGTGTGTGTGAGTGTTGTGTCCTGGGCAAAAAATCGCCCTTTCCCCATCCGCCGCAACTTGTCTTTCCACCACTTTTGTTCCCCGGCGCATTTTCATCCTGTCGCCCTCCTCAGGTTCCACGCGCATATCCCCCCGTCTGTGGTCGCGCCTGAGATCCCGACTCTCTCTCTCTCTCTCACTTTTTCGACGCGTCGCTCGACCTGAAATAACACCGCGAAAGTCGTGAATACAATCTCTAAGCGGGCGCCGCCATAATGGCTTCTATTCAGTCGGCTCCCAACCCGATGGGATTGCCTCCTGATCTTACGCCGGCTCGCGTGCAGGAAGTGTACCAGGTATTTATTTTATATATTTTCTTGGTTTGCACTTTTGGAAAAAGCTAACACCTGGCCCAGAAATTCCGCGAAATGCAAAAGTCTGGCGTGCGTCAGGATGACCCTGAATATATCAAAGCGCATAACATTCTCCTCGCAGTGCAGAAGCAGCAGGCGTTTGCCAAGCAGCGATGGCAACAGCAGCAACAGCGCCAGCAACAACAACAGCAGCAGCAGTTGAATGGGAATAACAACGAGCAACAACCTGCCAATGGTGTAAATAGTGAGTCATGATCCACCGGCGCATGCTTTTTTTCTTGCTTTCTTCTCTGGTTTCCAATGCTCACCTTGCACCTTCATAGGCCGTTCAGGCTCAGTCACATCCGTCTCCAATGCCCCCCAGGAACAGAGAGATTCCTCTGGCAGCGTTCAACCTCCCGCTCCAAATGCCGCTGCGACAAAAGGCCCGTCGGCCCCGTCAGGGAATTTCTCGACAGAGCAACTCGATACTCTTCGAAGGCAGATTTTCGCCTTCAAAATGCTCACCAGGAATGTGGCCCTCCCACCCAACGTTCAGAAGCAGCTTTTTGGTCCTGCTAAACAACAGCCAGCTTCTCCCGCCGACAAGGTTGCAGCTGCAGAGACTGTCGTTGAGAACATTGCTGGTACCCAAGGCGACAAGCCTATCGACGCCGCGGAAAAGGAGGTCAACCTCAAGAACTTTTACGAAACCTTGGAATCTCCCTGGGATCTTGTGTCGAAAAACATCAGCTATCCGGACCACTCTTCCAGAGCAACTCGTACTCGGATACCAAGTCTTTTCCCCACAGGTGTCGATCTGGAGCAAGTTCGTGAGGATCGCGAGTTGCTCATCTATAACAAGATAACTGCGCGGAAAGCAGAGCTCTCAAATCTTCCCGCCAACATTGGTGTCTGGGATCTGAGTCGCAGTGAAACCCCAACGCCTGATAGCTCTGTGAAACTCAAGGCTCTGATTGAATTCAAGATGCTGAATCTGCTACAAAAGCAACGGAAGTTCCGTCAACAAATCCAGCATGAAATGTTTCACTATGATAACCTGGGAATGACCGGAAATCGGTCCACGCATCGCCGCATCAAGAAACAGTCATTGCGAGAAGCTCGTATCACTGAGAAGCTGGAGAAGCAACAGCGCGATGCCAGAGAGAACCGCGACAAGAAGAAACAAGACGAGAAGATACAAGCAATTCTCGCTCATAGCCAAGAGGTTATTCAAGCCGGTGTTCAACAGCGTTCGCGCATGCAGAAACTCGGCCGCGTCATGATCCAGCAACACCAGAACATGGAGCGCGAGGAGCAGAAACGCGTTGAAAGAACTGCCAAACAACGTCTTCAGGCTCTTAAGGCTAACGATGAGGAGACGTACCTCAAACTTTTGGGTCAAGCCAAGGACTCTCGTATCACTCACTTGCTGAAGCAGACCGATGGTTTCTTGAAACAACTTGCCTCATCTGTAAAGGAACAGCAACGGTCTCACGCTGAACGATATGGAGGAGATCAAATGGAAGAGGAAGAGGAAGACGAGGACGAGGATTACGGCTCCGATGAAGAAGGTGGCGGTCGCAAGGTCGACTACTATGCTGTGGCTCATCGCATCAGGGAGGAGATCACTACACAACCGTCTATCTTGGTTGGAGGAACATTGAAAGAATACCAGATTAAGGGTTTGCAATGGATGATATCGCTGTACAACAACAACCTGAACGGTATTCTGGCCGATGAAATGGGTCTGGGTAAGACCATCCAGACTATCAGTCTGATTACGCATCTCATCGAGGTAAAGAAGAACAATGGGCCATTCCTGGTGATTGTGCCCCTGAGTACTCTGACGAATTGGCACTTGGAGTTTGACAAATGGGCTCCCTCCATCAGCAAGGTCGTCTACAAAGGTCCTCCGAATGTGCGAAAACAACACCAACAAGCCATTCGGTATGGTCAGTTCCAAGTTCTCCTTACCACGTACGAATACATTATCAAAGATCGTCCTCTACTTAGCAAAATTAAGTGGCAACACATGATTGTCGACGAGGGTCATCGTATGAAGAACGCCCAATCCAAGCTCAGCAGCACCCTGACCCAGTACTACATGACCCGCTATCGTCTTATCTTGACGGGAACTCCACTTCAGAACAACCTACCGGAACTTTGGGCTTTGCTGAACTTCGTGCTGCCCAGCATTTTCAAATCCGTAAAGTCCTTTGACGAATGGTTCAACACGCCATTTGCGAACACGGGTAGTCAAGATCGCATCGACCTGACAGAAGAAGAGCAATTGCTCGTGATTCGTCGTCTTCACAAGGTTCTTCGGCCATTCTTGCTCAGACGTCTGAAGAAAGATGTCGAGAAAGATCTTCCAGACAAACAAGAAAGAGTTATCAAGTGTCGCTCGTCCGCACTACAGAGCAAGCTGTACAAACAGCTCGTCACATCCAACAAGATGGTTGTCAGCGATGGCAAAGGTGGAAAGATTGGCATGCGTGGTCTCAGCAATATGCTCATGCAGATGAGGAAACTTTGCAACCATCCATTTGTGTTTGAGCCTGTTGAAGACCAGATGAACCCTGGTCGGGGAACCAACGACTTGATTTGGCGTACGGCTGGAAAATTCGAACTTTTGGATCGCGTTCTTCCTAAATTCAAGGCGACAGGTCACCGTGTCTTGCTTTTCTTCCAGATGACACAGATTATGAACATCATGGAAGACTTTTTGCGATTCCGAGGAATGAAATACCTACGACTTGATGGATCTACCAAATCAGATGATCGATCTGAGTTGCTAAAACTCTTCAATGACCCCAACTCGGACTATTTCTGCTTTTTGCTTTCCACTCGCGCTGGTGGTCTGGGTCTCAATCTTCAGACTGCCGATACCGTCATCATCTACGACTCTGATTGGAACCCTCACCAAGATTTGCAAGCGCAAGATCGTGCTCACCGTATTGGTCAAAAGAACGAAGTGCGAATTCTCCGGCTGATCACGTCGAACTCGGTTGAAGAGAAGATTTTGGGCCGTGCTCAATTCAAGCTTGACATGGATGGCAAAGTTATCCAGGCTGGAAAGTTTGACAACAAATCGACCAACGAGGAGCGTGAGGCTCTACTTCGCACTCTTATGGACAGCGCGGAAGCCAGTGAGCAGATTGGTGATCAAGATGAGATGGACGATGACGATCTGAATGAGATGATGGCAAGGTCTGAGGAGGAAGTGACAATCTTCCAGAAGATGGACCAGGAACGCGCCAAGACTGACAAATATGGGCCTGGTCATCGTTATCCTCGACTCATGGGCGAAGAAGAGCTTCCAGACATCTATCTCGCCGAAGAGGTCCCTGTCGAAGCCAAGGTCGAAGAGTACACTGGCCGAGGAGCTCGTGAGCGCAAGGTTACGAGATACGACGACGGACTCACCGAGGAGCAATGGCTCATGGCAGTTGACGCCGATGACGACACAATCGAAGATGCAATTGCCCGAAAGACAGCCAAGGTTGAACGACGGCGTGTCAATAAGGAAAAGCGCGGACGCAGGAATACAGGCGGTGAATCCTCTCCCGAACCGTCAAGAGAAAGCTCAGAAACGCCGCAGCCAAGGAAGCGTCGCAAGGGCCCCGGTGGCAAGCGCAAGGCTGATGAGCTGGTTGAGGACACGCCTCCTGCCAAGCGAAAGAAGGGCAAGCCAGGCAAAGCCGTGGATACTTTGAGCAGTAGCCAGCGTGCAACTCTGCAATCGATTCTGAACAACGTGTACCAGACTTTGATGGATCTGGAGCAAGAGATTCCGCCTGAAGAAGACGAAAGCGGTGACGAAGAGCCTCTTACAAGAGCTATCATTGACCCGTTTATGAAGCCACCGCCCAGGTCTCAGTACCCCGACTACTATATGATCATTCAGAACCCCATGGCCATGGACATGATCAAGAAGAAGATCAACAGAGAAGAATATCAAAGCATGCGGGAGTTTGGAGACGATGTTCGCCTTCTTTGCCAGAACGCTAGGACGTACAACGAAGATGGTAGCATACTGTTCGCAGACGCGAATCAGATCGAGGTATTTTTTCTACTTCCAAAGATTATATATGAATACTAACATTTTGATAGTCTACTTGCATCGAAGCATTGAAGAAGCATGTAGAGCAACACCCCGATCTTGCCGACACGGACGACGCTGGCTCAACTGCTGCCGATGGCTTGTCTACGGCCGGCGCTTCTGGCGCTGAGTCGTCACAGCCCAAGATCAAACTCACTTTCAACAGCAATCGGGACAGTGCTAGTGTGGCAAACGGGGATATACCGAGTGACGATGAATAAGACCCGAGAAAGAACAGAAAACTCTGCACACGTTGGATATTCTCGACTGCCTAAGTTAATAGCCACGACGACCATGCACTCTTCGGTTTTTCGACACTAACCGTAACGAAGCCTCTGCCTTTTCTTCTTTTTCTCCAGGGCACAACCTGTCCAATTCATGCTATAATATCTCTGTGTTCTATTTTCCTTTTTCTTCTTGAAATCATCGGGAATGGCGTTTCTAAAATGCGTTATTATTAAACACAACCAGTCTGGAAAAAACTGGTTTGCCGACAGTTTTTTTTGGCTTAAAGTTGGCCTGTAACCCGAATCAAATGGCGCAGTACGACAATATTCTTTTTCCATGTCTTATTTTTTTTTCTCCCTCCGAATCTGAAACTTTGTGTGTTTTTGTTTGTCTGTGCTGAATTGGAATTGATTTTGTCCTGTTTCTGCGCTTGGGCATTCAATTTCTGCCGCAGTTTGTTTTCCCTCTGACGCGCAACTTCTTGATTTGGGTTATATGTATTATTGAGAGCAATTAAATGGAAAAAGACTTGCCTTATTTCTAAATCCTTTCTAAACCTTGAAGATATAGATGTGCTTACTGGCTTTGGTTGATGGTGAGTCAAGTACATGGCGAATGGTGACATTTGAACATTTGAGCAATCTTTGAGAGCAACTGCTTGCTAAAAAAAACACCGAGAAGAATTAAAAAAGACCATTTCTTGTGTACATGATCATGAATGTGGATCCAATCAGTCGAATTAAGGATCCATTGAAACAACAAAACAGGAAACTTTGATACCCAACAACAACCGCGCAAAAAACAAACAACCCCCCCCCCTACTATATGCTCATATCCCCTTTTTCTTTTCATCCGGTTCATGGTTTCTGCAACTGCTCCTTTCGAAAAAACGAGAAACACAGGATATTTACAGACAATATAAACAAAAGGCAGACCCAAAAATCCGCTTTTGCCAACCCTGCATGGATTCCCGCAGAAAAGTCGGGAAACACATCACCAGGGCCGATCTTGTCTGGAGCAGTGGCGCGGGCGAGGATTGTGCCGATGGAGCCGATTACTTGTGCAGCGATGAGTGTAAATGCAATGTGAAAGCGTGTGAGGGTGTTGAGGAGGATCATGCCGAAACCTGGTTTTTGTCATCAGCTTCCATTTCCCCCCACCATTAACTGGGGAAGGTAGGACTTACCAACGCCCTGTAAAGAGTCCAGCACACCTAGCCATAACCAAAGCCCACGGCCCAGAAGCGCGCTGGCCAGAGGACTGCCAGCCCAGGGTACATACGATCCGATATTAGACGTGGACCATAGCAACTGACACCATCTCGGGGCACCAAGGCCTATCGCGAAGATGGGTACGAACCATACGTGTCTCCTGGACAAGATGCTGAAGATCCACAGTACCGCGGCCCAGACGCCGATGAAGAAGAAGACGACTAGAAGAATGATTTCCCATCCGTGGGCGTGTTTGCTGGACCATAGATAGAGCCAGTTTCGGCCGTAGGGGGCTGATAGCCAGTAGTTTTGGATGAAGACTGCGTAGAAAAACCACTGCACACTGTTGTCAGCTTGATAAAGTACCAAGAAAGGGGAACGGTTTGAACGCACCAGTATTATTTTGCGCCGAGAGAGCGATTTATAGAATGACGGTACTTTGCCAGGGGCTTGTCTATAATAGTCTGGCAGCCCCAGGTATACGGCCGCGCCAATCATCCATAGAAATGCAGCAATGCCTATTCCTATACCAATCAACAGCCTAGGATGGGAATCTGCCAGACCGACTTGGGTAGACCCTGCCTGGGAATCAGCGGCGAGTTTGCTGCCCCAGTACCACAGGAATGTAACGTAAATCTGCTGTGTGCCCTGGATGACACATGCGCGATATACCCATGACTGGACAGGGGCGTTGCCTAGAATCAAATGAGTTAACCGTATTTTGCTTTTTAGATATGATTCTATTACCTTCGTCCCCAAAGTTAAGAGCGAAAAAGATTGACCCGCTGGATGATGCTGCAGCGTATAACCCAGTAGCCACATTTTGCATCCACCAACGTCCAAGTGAGTTATCTGCAAGGGGAGAGAAGCCTATAAAGACAAATGCTGATCCATATAACTGTCAAAAGACTTTTGTAAGTCATATATTCCAGGAAATATTGGTTAGAAAACCTACCAGGAATGGAATAGACAGGACGAATACTGATTTGAACCAACGGAACATCATCCACCACACGATGGATGAAACGAGATAGATGCTAGCGATAATGTATAATTTCTCGGCGGACTCGCCAACCTCGCCATTGAGCAATGTCACTTGGTAGGAGTTGGCGGCAATGATTTGACCCTGTAAAATTGTTAATCTCTCTGTATGTGTGGGTGTTAAATGAGCACGGTTCTTCACTCACAAAACCAAGAATTGCTGTGTATAGAGGCCAGTCACCCATACGATATAGTAAAAGCTTTCTTACCCCAGAAGGTGGAACATAGTCTCTTGGAAGTTCAAAGTCATCAAGATTCTTCTCTTCTTCCGACTCCCCCGGAGCCGTTGGAGAAGTGCGGTCGCTATCAGTAGAAGAAGAATTGACTCTGACTTTGAGGATTGATGAAGCAGGAGTCCCGAGGGAAGAGCTGTTGCGACCCAGTTTAACATCACGATACCGATTAAACCAGTCTTTTTCGCTTTTGGATAGGTATTCTTCAATACACAGCTGATCTTGCGAGTTTCTCCCGTCAAGATGGGATAGTCTTCGTTCAAACTTCTTGGCATATACCTTTGTCGAATCAGTAAAGAAAGGATTCACACTCTGTAGATTGAAAGTTGTCTTTTCACGAATGACATTGTCAACACTCAGCAAGGTCTGGCGTGATGAATTGTCGTGTCGGTCGCATGTTGTTGTGGCCTGGCTTATTGTATCTTCAGATGCTGTAGGAACAGGCGTGTTTACTCCGGAGGCATTGTGTGAATTCGCTTCCGAGCCAGATGCTGTTGACTCGTCTTGAGTGGATAATATTATTACCCTGCGAGAAGTAGGCACTGGCTCTACTAAATCGCCATTACAACGCCCTTCGGGTTGGATGTATTGAGGAGAATTCGACGCTGTCCTACTGCTAGACTGCGAATCCAATTCTGTAGAACGAGACCCGTCTCTTTCATCGAGCGAAGTTTCCTGAAGAGTACTTCCCAGCCAACTGAGCATCTGTGAGACACTTCTTCGATAAAGGCCTGGCCTATGATTACCAGGACCGAGACGAGCGCTGAATTCGCTGGAAGATTCTCCTGATTCGCTATTGCGAGGTGAATCCTCTGTCACTCGTTGCATGCCTAAGCTCCGACCCATGGAGACGCTCATTTGGCGCAAAAAATTTCGCGGATACCCAGGTTTTGCGTGTACCTTGTGCTTTGCGATTGCCAATGATTGCAAAACTTCAAGTTCCTCAACCCACTGTGCCACAGGAAACCGCTGTTTGCCTGATCGAGCGCGCATTATGGCCCGAACAGACGGTTTTGAATTAAGTGCTTCCTGAATGGCTTGTTTGAATTGGTGGATTAGGTGTTTTGAGGTCATTGATTCACTGAGACTGTTAGTTGAGCACCCTCAAATAAAGCGCATAAACTTACATGGTGTACCACCAACCGGGCATCTGCCCTAGACCACCGACCCTAGAAAGCATCAGCTGCACCGTATTGAATCAAAATATCTAATACTTACCGCGACCCAACTCCTAGAGCCCCCTTTCTTCCAAACTCAACCGCCACAAGTCCAAAAGGTTCATCGCGTGAAGGTATCAAGGCAAAGTCGGTACCGCTGAAGAGGTATGGCGGCAAGACAGTGAATTCTGGCTTTGAAAATACTCTCCTTGGGTACATTTCCATTAATCTGTTTAGCTTGATAGCTGCAAACCGACCGTACAAATCAATGACCGGCCCGATGCAAATGAGCTGTGTCTTCGGATACGTTTCCAAGATAGAAGGAAAGACATCCGCGATCAGATCAACTCCCTTTTGCATTGACCATCTCCCGACAAAGACAAGTAACTCTGCATCTGGTGTTTGTTCAAGACCTGCCCACGCTTGAGCTTGACATTTCAAGTCCGCACGAGCTGCTTCAAAAACGGGGTCGACAAGAGCTTGCTCAATTTGTTCATCTCGTTTCCACTCTGCGGTATCAGATGGATCAGGGTTAGGCAAAGATCCTACCTCCTTGAGTCCCCAGAAAATAGGATATCTTGCCCATGATCGCTTCCCATATTTTCTTGACACGCCGACAGCTCCGAAGCCGCGTTGATGAATATGCAAATATGATGCCCCGGCATGTAGTAAATTGAATACGTCGCCAAACTGAACGTATTGTTTGATGATGGAAAGATCCAGATTAAATACTTGGCTGACTTCTTGGCACTCTCTTTCTGTTCGCATTGGCCAAAGTCCTTGAAATTCGGCGTTGTGAAGAGACAGGCAGCAAGGAATCGTTTTAGGGAGTAGATGGAGCTGTGCAGCTGCACCATGGTAAT
This sequence comes from Talaromyces sp. R2412, assembly GCA_023626135.1. NCBI lineage: Eukaryota > Fungi > Ascomycota > Eurotiomycetes > Eurotiales > Trichocomaceae > Talaromyces > Talaromyces sp. R2412. The sequence continues at coordinate 29,016 of JAMAGK010000005.1, forward strand.
CGTTGATGTGATAAAGATCGACAGGGAATCTTTTTAAAGCTTCTGATATGCAAGAATTCCATGCAGAATAGTAAATGGCGGAGTTTAGATCGTCCATGCGAGGAGGATACGGCTCAGATTGCGACTGAGCTCTGAAAACCGGGGCATCTAGGAGCACATAAGTGATATTGCGCACACAATGATATTGGACCTGGACCTGGAAAGTCTTCTCCATGACTGTAATATTCATGGGCTCTGCCACTTGATCGACCGGATAGTCAATCCCACCAACGCAGGGCACTACCCATATCAAGTTCTGATGGCCAAGATTCCTACTCATCAAGCGAGCCATCACTCCAAGGCCCCCGATTTTGATTTTGATATCCCAGTCCTCAATGTCGTATTCCATTGTAGCAATGAGAACTGTTCGTCGCGAGTCTCCAGCGTCGGCATTAAGAGCTTGACGATGCGCAGAAGCAGCAGTCGTTGATGACCGTTGAAATAACCCCATCAACTTGTCTATGTAAGTCGGAACCAAGTCCGTGTTCTCTTGAGGTCGATTCGCCATAATGCTTCTCGTATAAATAGACTCGCGACAATTTTTCTCCCGTGCAACACCGACATCATTGAACTTGACCTGGTAAAACGCTTTGAGGTAAATCCACACTGCTGCTGCACCTGAAAGAATCGGAAGAACCACAAAACAAACGTATAACCCCAGCTGAACTTTTTGTGAACCTTGAGGAGTAGTCCAATATCGAAGATTTCCATCGTCTAGAGATATTTTCCAAGAGAGGTATGGCCAGGGAGGGGGATCAGTGACATTAATGAAATTACTGAGTAGCGATATTGGTGGTATGCGATCCAAGACCATGTCACCATCTATGTCACCATAGACTTGCGTAATATCAGGTTTTCCATCAGAGTTCACTCCCCAGGCATTCAGGGCTACTTGGGACGGCCATTCAGTCATCAAATTGTATTCCCACTGTCCGCTCAGGTTGCTAAGGTGCATTTGACTGCGATATCCCGAATCGTAGCCAAATTGATTGAGTTCACCTTGCACCCACAAGTTGGGAAATCTTCGTGGCGGTTTGTCATTCCACTCAAGATCTCCATGTTGATAGTGATTGCTGCTACCAGTGATTTTGTTCCAGTACTGGACCATGATGTGCTCTCCTACCCAAGCCTGTAGTTTGGTTCCGGACCAATTGCTTGGGGGGATGGCGGTGTTAAGACCCATGTATGGAACCCATGGGCTATATGATGCACCAAAGTCTAAAGTATACCTCCATTTATCGGCACCAGCCGCTTTGTGGGATACCCACAAAGTTCCATTGTCGGAGGAATCTGCGTACAAAAGATTCCTACTGTAGTTTGCATAACTGGGCCACACCATTGGGTTGTCTGTTGAGCCTATCCGAATGATGAAATGATCCACGGACTACGCAATGTTAGAGGTCCAATCGTATTAGTATGTGAAATGAGTAGATACTTACATTTGTGCTTCTATTCTTACCTTGATTTGTCACGTTCTTCACAAGCACTTCATGAACACCATGGAAAACGTTGGTCATATCGATTAAATAATTATAACGACCGGCATAGGCACCTTCCCAAGAGACCGACTGATCTTCTGGTATGGAATTGCAGGAGACAGATCCGATGTCAAATTGTGCTTGTTGGCCATTCAAGGCAGTCGAGGAAATTGATATTCCATTAGTTATACTATCACAGTCCATAGCTTCTGAGAATTGAAAGCTGATCGGAATTCTGTCTCCCGTCGTCACCGTTGAAAGGAGACGGGCATCATGACCTGGCTCGAACTTGGTGATGAATGGAGAGGGTGCTGTGAACGCTTCTTTTGGCACAAATGCTTTGAATCCCCATGGTGAGATGGTTAAATTGTTCAAACATCCATTAGGCTTTTTCGAACCTTCGAGCCTATCATCCAGTAAGTTAAACAGACATTGATTTTCTCATAAAAAGATCAAGGACTCACCCCAACATGTGGATGCTCGATTGCAAAGTATGCTCTTCAAATGGCGGGAAGAGGTTTTTGACAACAGTACCTTCATCAAATGGAGATACCAGTGCTCTTTGACTATCAGAGCAGTTGAATTGATAATTTACAGTGTGGTTGTCATTTTGATAAACAAACCAAACACTTTGATTGCCTTGCCCTGATCCCGTCAAATTTTGAGTCGATTCAAATCGAGAACGCAGAACGCTCCAAAGCCCTGTCTCTGTTCTTGTTCCATTGCTTCCCGGTAAAAATATGTCGTATGTCATGTTTGAAAGTTGCTGCAAGTAATATCCGTCGTTGAGAACGGGGTAGTTTTCACGCATCTCAAACATTAATTTAACCACACCGCGAACTGGGTGAGACGGGTCTCGGTGGTCGAGGCTGACATTATCATCCATGCAGCCATGCAAGGCCTTATCCATTGGAAAATCAACATATCTGACAGAGCCAACTTTATAACAGCCATGCAACTGCCACGCCAAAGAGGAGGTCATAGGGGAACGACCAAACACTGTGCACAGTCAGTCACCATGCAGACTCCTGAAAATGTATAAACTTACCGTAATTTGCATTCGAGTTGTCCAAGACGTAAGACGCCTGTTCCTCGCCCCAGTAAACAATTGGTGATCCGGGAATCAACAATGATACAACATATAGCGCAAGGACTTGTTTCTCGGTCCCGTTCTTTATGGCAGGCCACCGGAAAACGTCCTGATTTGACGTGCCATAAAGATGGCGGGGGTCAAATTCCCCTGTATTCATGTTGACCATATCATTTGTCTGAACCAGACCATCCCACATATCCACAAAGTTCGTGGGCGGATCTCCTTCAGCTTCAAATGTACCATCCATTCTGCCTTACTGTTAGTTTTGATAATAGGCTTTAGTTTAAGTCAGTTACTTACCCGAGAAAGCGTGTGAGTGATCTATACAAAGTGTAGTGAAAAGCTGCAGCATCCAGAGCCGAATTCTTTGCTAATCTAATGTGTAGATCAGACACCGAAGAGTTGGTCATTGTCACAGCTTCTGTTATGTTGTCATATGTCTGATTCGTCTGCTGACCGCGGCCTACATAGAGAGCACCAAAGGAGTTTCCCGATACAATTTCTCCTGGTATGTAAAAGTTGGTCTTGTTGAAACGTTTCGCGCATTGGCGAATTGAATCCGACCATTCTCCCAGTACATCAAGTGTCACCTGGATAGCTTTATCGATACGGAAACCATCCACGTCCAACATTGCTATTGTTATGCACGAGAACAACTCTATTTTTTGTCGAACATCTGGTCTCCAATCTCGAAGTCGGTCTTGTACGAAGGCGAACTTGGTGATTTGCCGTTCCCACTCCGTGTAATTACCGAAAGAGGCAACTTCGCCGTACTTGTTTCATTAGTTTTTCTTTCCCCGAAGAAGTTATGGGATCAATTTTACCTGATCAAATTCACTATCCTTGCAACCAGTGCCCAAAGAAGTTTTAGTCAAGCCGTGCCCATAATCATCCCAGAATCTAGGATAATCCCATTTACATTCCTCTAGCCACTCGTTTCCCGGCTGGAAATCATGATAACGACGAGATGTTTTCCACATATAGTCGTATTCGTGAGGATTAAGTGGAGCGGATTCGTTCAGCTGTCCTTTGAACCCTATAAGATCGCCCATTCTGAAAATATGAGTTTTGCTGTCAACCCGGTATTTTCTCGGGCGTACTCACGTTGCCATTGTATTTTCAACTATAATATACATTCCCCGTCTATGTGCCTCGGAAATCATCGTTCGCCAGTCATCAATCGTGCCAAAGTGGGGATCTAAAAGAGTGAGGTCCAACGGCGAGTAGCCATCGGCAGCCCACGGTTGGTTTATATGCGGCACACCTGCTAGGTACAACCCCTAGGCATTTATTAGTACATGGAAAGTGGTTGGTAAATATGGGGTAAGTCCTTAGTTTTGAAAAATTGAAGTACCTTTATACCCATTCCTTGTAGATAGTCAAAACTATCAACTAAACCCAAAACATCGCCTCCATGCCTGAACTGGTTGGACAAGATATCGTGTTCCCATTGCGTTCCGTTGGCATTATCATTTGACGGGTCCCCATTGGCGAACCTATCGAGGAAGATGGTGTAAAATGGCATGCGCCAGTTTTTCGGCGACGGATGAAATTCATGATCTTGCCACTGGCCCCAGTAGTCGAGAGGATCGACAGCAGATTGGTTTTGATTGAGATTGAAGGCGACCTGGTCTGGAGTATATGGTAGCGCAGTAATCGATTGAAACCACGATTGAATCGAAACCCATGTGAACAGTCGGCCGAGCCACTTCATACCGCAAATTTTATTCTCTTTTCCCCATAAGGAGTGACAAATTTGGTAGACAAATATCCCGCCTGAGATAACAAAAAACTCCAGGTTAGTAAAGCATAGGCTCTACTTTGAATGTGAACGCATATACGCACCTTGTAATGGTAGGTATGTGTCTGCCTGTGTATCAAGATATACAAGCTACAAAGCCAAAGCTTGTCTTAATGAATGCCAACACCATCAGATGCTGTGGTTATACCGTGACGAGCTCCCGAAAAGGATAGTGTAGCAAACTGACGCAGCACCCAAAGAAAACAGTCCAGTATCAATTGACAAAGATGATCTCAGATCGATGATTCAATGTGACTTTTGTTTTTCAGGGCTGTTTCCTAGTGGAAAGTATAAAACCTACCAGCAGTTGTATTCGTGAGATTTAGAGAGAAGACACAAAGGAGAGGGGGGTTCAGTTTCCAGCCTCAAAAAAACTCCAACCAGGTGTCTCTAATTACCACGACGTCCAGTCCAGGCCAGGCCAAGAACAGCAACATTCAAGGTTTTTACCAGGCCCACTCGGACTTCTCGACCGATTACCGCATACTCGATAGACCCCTATAAAAGACCCAAGTGTTGTGGGTTTGAAGCTATGTGGAAAGCAGCCAGACATTGGTACGGAACTCGGTGATATCAGCGAGTGGATTTCATTATACCGATTGAAGTTCTCTATTAAGTCGGAGGGAATCAAATTTCCATAGAGAACCCAGGCTCGAATTGTACGATTGGATAGAAAAGCTGCGGTTCTTAAAAATTCAGATAGACGTGGGCCGCTGGCACCGGATGCGTGTCGAAGCATGTGGCAATAATTGAATCATGTGCAGCATAACATGCAGCACTATGGAAACCACAGGGGTTCTCACCACAGAGAATTGCCATTGTTGCACGCCGTGTATTTCAAATAACGATTGTGCACCGGACCAGGGGAAGAACAGGGTTCAGAAGTGAAACGAAGAATAACCTCCTTTTTCGTACTTCAACCTTCATAGCTTCAAATGTGCGTTCTCCCGTCCCTCCTTTCCAGACTCTCATCTTCGTCGCTTGTCAATTCCAGTTTGTTCAATGGGTAATCGTGATGCAGACGAGCAACCAACCGCCTTTCTGGGAGCCACGTCCGTGGAATTCTCGGTAGTCATCACATCAGTCCCATGGATTTCATGATGCAACATTGAATCGCCAGGGGTAGACATTCTTGATTGGCCATCATGACTGATCAATGATCTGGGAGCAGTCAAGACATAAATCTGCTGCCGTGTAACCCTGGCTGACGTGCCCGGAGCTGCCATATTTCAATAAAAACGGACGTTTTCGCACCAGGTAATATCAACACACGAAGAATACCGATAAATATATCTGTAGTGGATGATAATAATATCAAATACGGACACATCACTCGTAGAGTTGACGTCCGAGTCGAGGAATCAACCAGCCATCACTCCGACCTTGCATCCTGTTAGATGAAACTATTGGTTCGGAACACTTGCACTGTTCAGACTGTTCTCGATTTTAAATTTAAGCATCATCCTCGTGGGGCATTCCTGCGCCGAGGTCGGTTTTTTCTGCACATTATTGGACTCGGTTGAATAGGAAAGAGAGTTAAAAAGCAATGTCCGGCCGGCCCGGGTCTTTTTGGGCTGCGTCATCCATGACATGCGGCGTGAATTGACCCGAAAGCTAGACAGCGATTACAATTCGAACCGTCATTTCGAAACTATTTGATTTTCCTTATTTTTCATTGGCTAGGTTTATAACAATAGCCCTAATCCGCTGGAATTTCATCTTGATTCTGGCCAGCATTTTGATATCTTGAAAAGGGGAATCGAAAGGAAATAACAGCAGAATCCTAAGAAGAGGAACCAAGTTACTATTACGCAAGACATAGGATAGAGCAGTTTGCAGGCCCAGTCTCATCAGTGACTGCTTACTATAGTTTTAGATTTTTTTAGGCTCGTCTGGAGCCAGGTTCGGTGAGGGTGGTTTAGATTTACATGTACCGTAAATGCTAATGTATACATTTTCATTGATTATAATATGATATCAGCTCACCACGTCTCTTGTTTGTATCTTCCTATCTTCTCCATGTCTGCCAAATACCGCTCTGCCTGTTGACGAGCAGAAATGTCCTCACTAGATGAACAAGCCTGCTCAAAACAGTCAACCAGAGCTTCCCTCACGGTTTCCGGCATCCGACCCGAGGAGCCACAAATAAAGACAGACCCAGCCTTTTCATACAGCAGCTTCAAAAACTTGTCCGCATTTTGACGTATTCGATCCTGAACATAGACCTTCTCCTTCTGGTCACGCGAAAAGGCAGTCAGAACTTCCAGGCTTACCGGTCCTTCCTCTTCGAACCGTTTCCACTCCTCTTCGAAGAAGAAATCGGCAGCTCGATTTCGACCTCCAAAGACAAGCAAAGTTGAGCCAATATTGAGATTTGAAGTGTCGTTTTCTTCTGCTGCTTCTTCACGAGCAGCTTTCAATATCGCGGCCTTTTCCCATACCATCGCCCGAAGCGGTGCTAAGCCGGTACCTGGTCCAACCAAGACCGAAGGGCCGGTAAGCTGTTCCAACGTCGGATTGAGACCCCCTCGTTGCAAGTGGACCTTGAGCGTGCTTCCTGGCTGTAAAGCAGAGAGATAGCGGGTACAAACGCCCTGACGAATCTTTTTGATAACAGTACGATATTTGACGATTGCGATGAGGAGTTCAAATTTGGTCCCCTCGCTTTGTCCAGGGATTCGCTTGAGCTCACCGCCGCTGGCGATGCTGAATTGCCGGCCTCGGAGTATGGGTAGGACAGATGCGGCGTGTTGCCAAGGGATCTTGACAGAGTCAAACTCTTGTAGTACTTCTAGAATACTTCGGCGTGGCCGCGTCGTATAATCCCAGAGGTCGTCGACGAATTCTGGGTCTGGGTTTGTGAATTCAAGTAGACGCTCTTTATGCATTTCATCGGTGGAATAGTGGGCGACATTTGCAAAGAAAGAGCGACGAGGAATAGCCCGAATATCAAGGTAGTCAGTTAAAAGTATTCGAAGCGTCAAGGATGGCGAGGTTGCCTTTGACAAGACAAGGTATGGAATAGGAGCAGGTGGAAGCTCGTCCAGAGCTTTATTTCGTAAGCCAATACCGGGTGCAAATGATACCGGCTTATCAGCAATTTCTTTCCAGTCCATCAAATCCAGTAACATGTCGACGTCCACAGAAAAATTCCTTGGCATGATTGATATCATATCACCGGGAGAGTAGGGAACCGTTTCCGGGACTGTGAGACAAAGATGCCGGACATCTTGCCAATGCTTTTCAGGGGTCACGCGTTTATTTTGCGTTAAAGTAGCGGTAAGTGCATCCGGGATAGGCCTTGAATCCACTTTAAAGCTGTCTGTGGGGGGCAATGTGCTTGAAGATGAGGCAACCCCCTCCACTTCCTCCAAGATCCACTTGGGTGGGAGCTGGACATCATCTGGAATAGGCTGTACCCCAGATGGCAGAGGATATTGAGTCAGCAAGAACTTGCGTAACTCGGTAGCCCAGGGAAGAAAGGTGCCCTCAAGTCTAAACAATACGATCAGTTATGCTCTTTTTCACATCCCATAAATAGTGGAAAAATGGAAACAGACTCACCCTTCTGAATGCTGCTGATCAGCTTCTCCACCTGGATATATCTCGTTTGCACCAAGCTGAGAGAGACGTTTGTGTAGCTTTCGTGCAGCCCAATTGAACCTACAACGCCGTAATTAGCTTGGTGCCTGACAGAGGCGTTGCGCCTGCAGTGTACTTACTTCGGATACGAGCTGTCTCCTAGTCCGAATTGAGTATAATTGACGCCATTGAGAAAATCAGCAGGCAGTCGTTTCAGCAACAGCGATTTCCAGAACGCCCGTCCATTAAGCGGGAAATCGCCCTGGCCAGTTGTCGAGACCACGAGAATGACTAGAGCGTAGGAAGATAGTGACTCCTAGAAGCTGTAAGTAACCTTGATTTGCTCCCTCTTTCTAGTCATAGATTCAATACCAACCGCCTTGACACTATCGCATTCTCCGACGTGCGTGACAAAATGCAGACGCTCTGCCGTGCGGCCGAGTTCTTCGGCTACCTCCTGTGCGTTTCCAGTCTCAGAGCCATACAGAATCAAAGCTGTCCTCGTCTTGTCGCTCTCAGTGGTCATTCTTCGAGAACTTTCTTATACCAGGCTTCTTGTCGCGTTTCGTGTCGTGAAAGAATGTCGGTTTTTTTAAGGTTAATTCATTGGTGGCGGGGCAGATCTGATAAGCACCGGGACCGGAGCTCGCAGGGTCCCACGCCTGAACCGGCCTGATAATAACAGTCCACCAGGATACGGCTAATTCAAAATAGAAATTCATCGGTGGTTATTGAGTGAATAAGGTTGAGTATGGTTGACGAGGGTCAGTTGGGATTTTAAGACTAGACAATGACGTCATGTCTCCCCGTTATCAATCTTCCTAATGCCAATGAACTACCTCTGCAGGGCAAATGTAAAGCAGGCTACAATAAAAGTTTAGGAATATAAAAGTCTCCGGCTTGGTGAGTGCCCTGCGAACTTGAATACATGGAAAATATGTATGTACGGTGGTAGAATAGCAACATGATTTATGCCGTGTTGTGATATGCAATATGGAGTTTTAGACTCGTGAACGCTAAAAATACAGTATAAGCTGCCACGGCGCCAGATGCGAATATGCTTGGGTATCTTGATCGTAGAAAGCAGAGAGACGAGCTAGTAGTAGTCATCGTCTCCCCCTCCACCGCCGCCGCCATCGCCAAATCCATCTCCATCGCCTTCGTCGTCGCCGGCGTCAAAGTATTGCTCTGCATTGTAGTCACCGCCCATCTCGTCATCATCTTCTGAAAAGTCATCGTCTTGTAGTGCTTCTTCGTCTTCATTATCTTCATCATCCGGTTCGTCCTCATCATGCTCTCCCTTTTGTCGTTTAGAAGATCGTCCCTCCTCATCATTTTCGTCATCGCCTTCCTCGTCATCTTCGAGCTGTCCAAGCCCATGCTTCACTCCGACTGCAGCACTTTTTTGGTCCGGTTTGTAATTTGGCTGAACAATAGGCCAAATTTCACGAGGGAAGAAGTTGACGACTAGATCAAAGACCAGATGCGTAAGCGGTTTACTCATACATTTCAACAATAGAGCAGAAGAAAAAAAAAAGGAAAAAGACTCACTGTATTCACCCCCAGATATCTGCGGTATCGTCCTTTTCCTTTTCTGATAGCGCGCACTGTATGAAGGCATGCCATGGAACGGGTCAAATTGGGCTCTTTCTTTGGTGCCTTGCCTGGCTGAAGTGCTGGCCGCATTGACTACCGCATAAAAGGGCCCATTGTGAAAGCGCTCTCTCAGATCCCGGTAATAATCAACCTCGGCTTTATCACGTATCCCCAGTCTTTTCGCTTTAGGAAGCACGTATTCCTGATCAAAACTTTGTCAGTCCCGAAACCCTTCTTTGAGTGTAGCAGGTGTCCTCATGAATGTACTGGAAACAGAGGCGTCGGAGCCGTGTCTGAAACCTCGCCTGGCGCCTTTTGCCAGTTGAGTTCTGTGCCAGGAGGCAATGGCTTCCTGGCACCTCCCCTCATTCCTCCGCGAGACATGGCGATGATAAGGATTTGTCGGGAGCAGCTGTTATAGTTCACTATTTAGACATTTTTGGCATTATTCGTTCGTTTCCGAAAACTCAGCACATTCGATAAGCTAAAGCGGGCGCCAAATCGAGGAAGAGAACGGGTTGTGTTGTGATGCTATGTCAGTTTCGTTCTCCGCCCTCAAAGAAAAAGTTGCGATGCGCGGCTCACCGCCTTTGACCCGATTCGGAATTAGGGCTAGACCCTTTTGGGCAACTATACGCAGGTGGACTTGGAATTAGCAGTGAGTTATATAATATCAACGTAGTCTAGCAAGTAACTTTTAAGGTTTATTAAATTTAGGAGTTATATTTACGTTGAAAATACTTGAATAGTGAGTTGATACTCTAAGGTTGATGGCGGATGGGCGAATGTATATAACGATGCTTACAATCGCACGTGCAGCATTAACAACTTCAACATTACGAAGCTATTCAATGTTTACTAACCGAATTCAAATCTTATGTGATAAAGAACGTTTAAATCTTCTTTTTACTGCCCCCAGCAACATTACACCGAACCCGTGTCAACCAAATTCTTCAAGCTATATCAACGGGTGTATATCGACCAGGGTATCTAGCACATGTGCAACCATGGTCTTAACCGCTTCAATTAAGAGATAACCATGCAGCATTATTTATAGCATTTCTTCGTGTCCTTTCTAGTTTTAATTCCTTCAATTATGCAGGAATTTGGAGCAGCGGCAAAACCAAAGTCTTTCCAAAGATTACTATATATTATTAATACTTGACCAGGGCGGACAACCCTAAATTATCCGTGATACAAGACGAAAACATATTCACCTCCAAGCAACCAACATCCACCATGTCAGCCGTCAGGAAACTCTCCGTAGCAGAGTTCAAAGAATGGTTCGACGGTGCCTTCATTGGCGACCCTGCTGCCGCTCGTCCCTGGTGCGAGCGCACCCTGAGCCCTAACTACCTTCGTTTCCAGGCCGGCAGTGACCAAACTGATTTCGAGCGAGCCGTGGCGAAAGTGACATTATTTCGTACTGTGTGCAAGCGATGGGCGACTTCTGTCAAGTTTTTTGTGCAAGAGGAAAACCGGATTGCGGCACGCATTATCTGCGAAGTGCTTGTGGGAGACGGGGCCCCGAGGAAAATGGAGTTGATGTTTATGGGGGAGTTGGATGATAATGGCCGTTTCGAGTATGTGTGGGAACAGTCTAGTGATTATGCATAGGCTGGATGGGGTTCTTGTATTCTATTTAATTTTTAATATCTCCTGTTTAGATACGAAGAGACAGTGAGCGAGAGGGGAATCTTGATGTAATCTATTTAAGTGGAATAAATTTTTTAATCTCTGATTACTATCGTTGGTATTCTCTATAACTCCAATGCCTCGACGCGGCTGCCGACTTGAACTGCAGGGCCTTGGGGACCATCACGAATCCGCTGCTCTAACGTCTTGATAATATCTTCAAACGCATCTTCCCGAACAGCAGAATTTTTCAGAGCAGCGTGGAATTCTACGAGCGTATCATACTTCGCAGTCGCTATTCGCCAGACTGCACTATCCAAATCTCCTGCCCCACCGGCAACGAAATTGCTATATGTCAATGGTGGCTTGAATAGGTAAGGAAGGACAGTCGTCAGCGCCGGAGGTGTCAGGATAGCCCATGACCCAGAAGTCGGGAGTAGCCCAGGACCATTCGAAGTCAACTCATCTTCAGAGGGAAGTGTGAATGCCGAATTAGCATTAACCAGGCTGGCCTGTTCAGTTGACAGAGTGTTCCAGTTTGCAGTAACAACGGCTCTGATCAAGGCGATAGCAGCAAGAGCTACGTCCGGTATGGCAACAATATCTGCAGAAGCGGCGACATCTTTCCAGAAATTGGCATGCTCATTGAGATATGCAAAATAAAGGACACGTGCTGCAGTTGCTTCTTTGCGTATGTTTTCAGATGGCTCTCCCCCGGAATTCCGTGGCGGTCCGTGGAAAATCGTCGCTAGGGTATTGAGAGTGTCTTTATTGGGAGGATTCGAGGGAATGGCTTGCAGTGGATTTAGTGATCTTCTGTTGGCTTCGACAAGCATAACTCGCGGCAAGGAGGCCAAAACAGTAAGGTCGCCGGTCGGAACCTGTCCATGTGCCCACTGTGCTGATGGGATGGAGAAGGACCGGTGAATTCGAGCTAGTATCCGGTCAAGGACATCCCGGGGACTCTGTAACAGGTGATTCGGGTAGAGTTGTGAATAATGGGCCACATAGGCCGTGATAGGGCTATCTAAAAACGTAATATCAATGGGGTCAACCTTTGACGGGTCTAGATAGAACCCGAGGATCTTCTGATGTATGTTCTCCTTGATCAAAAAGTCGAGAGCCCGTGAGGAAAATTGAGACGCCGAGGGATCACGTCGAGACACGTTAAGACCTGGAGCCTGAATTTCAATGAAATTCCGAATGAAATTTAGCAGCGTCATGTGCATCAGAACATCGCTAGTGTCGATCATTCGACAGGCAGAAAAATGGAGCAAGCTATGGCTTTGATATTTGGACTCAATATCCGGGAAATGAGATGTTGATACGGCATCCCAGCGGAGTGCCCCAGCCTTTGCTATGAGATCTAGAAGCCGGCCTTGTGCAACTGATTTTTCTCGCTTCGATAGTCGGCTGGTTTGCTCATCGCCGATAAGGCTTGTCAGAGAGAAGAAGAGGTTATAGACGCTTTTGTCGTTAAACAATCTTCTCCATAGCAAGCCTTGTCCACCCGTATTTGAGGGATAGTCTTCACCGTCCTCATTTTTTGCATGGTCGACCTCTAGCAAAGACCACAAAACGTCGAATGCCGCCTGGGCAACCTCTGTCGTCGAGGTTGAGAGCCATACTTCAACTAAAGTGGCAACCAACTCTGAGTTTCCAGCAATTATAGCCGCGTCGCCTGTAGATTCGTTCGCTTTAGCAAGCAGAGATAACGCGAGTAGATTTATCGGTGGCGACGGCGCCTTGATTCCGGCGATCAAATTAACCGGCGAGTCCACAGCTTGGATATCGGAAAACGTAAGGAAGGCAGTTGCTTTAATGCCAAGAGATGTCAGCGGTGTAGGATCCTCTTGTAAGACAGGAAGAACTTGGGAGATTTGCGTGATAAGAGATGCCGGTACGGAGGCGTCTGTGTTTCGTGTGATTTCGAGCTTCAGTTTCTCCATAGAGGGGACGTCGAACGGCGTTGCCGGATCCGCGAGGATGGCATCGAGGTTTTTCTTCACGGCCTCGTAGGACGAGGGGATAGCCATGGTGACCCTGCTACTAGACTAGGCGACGATAGAGATTCAGAAGAGAGTTTGTCGTGCTAAGAGCAAGAGAGAAATAGAATTGTTGCTTACAAGTGCGGGGAGCTCCCATGCAAACAGTGCAAACAGAGCCACAGCGGGACCGTTTTCTCCGCATTGTGTCTGGCAGCTTCCTCTATCTATTTATCTTTGTTCGCACCCACCACATTATTCTACTGAACATCCGCGAAAGAAGATTTTTTTTGCTAGTTGAATAATCTAATATCCGTGTTGATCTTTGCTCTTGGCTCAGTAGAGATCATGGCTGATCGTCAAGAGAACCCGTTGATATCGACAAAGCCATCGGACTCGGGCCTTCATGTCGCTCTCCATCCTCTAGTTCTCCTCACCATATCCGACTATGCGACAAGGCATGCTGCTAGACAACAGCAAGGTCCTATCGTGGGTGCGCTGCTGGGGCAGCAAGAATCACAGCAGATCAGCTTAGAGTATGCATTTGAGTGTCATACGAAGAACGGCGACAATGGCGAAACCGTTCTCCATTCGGAGTGGTTCGCAGACAGATTACAGCAGTGTACGATTCGATCGATACCTTTAGATTGTCTTTTCTTTGCGAGATTCTTACTGACGTCCATGATGAAACAGTCAAAGATGTCCACAAGTCCCCGATGCTCGACTTGGTCGGATGGTTTACCATAACTCCTCCTTCAGGTCCCTCTCCATCTCAGCTTAGCATTCACCGACAAGTGCTCAAAGACTACAACGAATCCGCTCTTTTCCTCGCCTTCCACCCCTCTCAACTAGGACAGGATTCAGAAAGTGGAGCCAAACTGCCGTTGACGATTTACGAGAGTATATTTGAAGGAGACAATGCTGTTGATGCAGATAGGGCCATGCAGCTGGATGGTGAAGAACAGGGCATACACATTCGCTTCAGGGAGCTGCCATACTCGGTAGAAACCAGTGATGCCGAAATGATCAGTGTCGACTTTGTAGCTCGAGGCGGCGGTAACGCCATGACCATCAAAGCGCCTTCAGAGTCAACAAATATAAATTCCGAAGAAGCAGAGGCAGCGAACAAAAAAAGAAAAGTCAATAGAGGTTCCAGGGCTGAGAAGGAGGATGAGGAGTCGGCGGCATTGTCACCAGAAGACGAAGACCGTAAGTTATACTCCAACTTAACCACAAAAAAAAAAAAAAACGATTGACTTATCATTTTACAGTCATCGCAAGTCTCACAACTCGTCTTAACGCCGTCAAGACACTTGAATCTCGAATACACCTCATCAGATCTTTCCTCGAAAACTACAATAACTCGGAGCAAACCGACATGACAAGCACAAATTCCTACCCAATTCTTCGCAACATCTCATCGCTAATTTCGGGCCTCTCGCTCCTGACGCCACAGGACTCCAACGCATTTGCTATTGAGTCCCTTGCACAGAAAAACGACGTTGCATTGATCTCCCTTCTCGGCCAGCTGGGCGACAACGTCAAACATATGCGCGAGTTGGGCAAGAAATCACTGATTACAGAAGGCGGCAAACAAAGCAATTCTGGTGCTGGAGGGCGCAAGGCTCATTTAGCTTTGCATTCGAGACTTGACGACGACCGCGAAAGTGTGTTTGCTAATGTTGGCAACGGAGGGCTCCAGATGATGTAACGACCGTTTGTCTCTCTCTCTCTCTTTCTCGTTAGGGTCTTCATAGAATACAGTATTATGCAAGCAGGTTAGTGGCGTTTTCGATCTTCTGCTGTTGTGGGAATATCTTCAATTAAAAAGAATGCGAGACTTTTAGTATTTGTAATACTGTTTTGATATAATAAACTGCTCTAATTAAAGCAGTCTTAAACTCTTCAAGTGCTACAGCCAATAGATAAAGCCTACATAAAACGAGAATATGGAAGTTTCAAAATTTCTATGCGTGATGATAGACTAACACCAACCAAGTTTCAAAAACGCTTGGGATATCACAAAAATGCAACCAAAACCAGAACGAAAACATAAAGTCCCCAAAAAAGATTTAAAATGAATCGAGAAAAAAAGATAAAAAAAAAATCAAACGCAAGAGATATACCCGTCATCTCAAATGTCTGAAAAAATATGATGAATAGTAATGTTAGTTACACAAGCTTGCATGGTCATAACTGCTAGCCACCGAAAAAATATATAAACAAAAGAAGAAATAAGAGACCATCATTTTCATCGTCATGTTTGCTTGTTGAAAGTAAAAAGTCATCGACGCGCGGGCTTTGGCGGCGAGATATGACTTTTCTTTTTTTCGTTCGCTTATCAAGTTCTTGGCTATGGCGGCTGAGATAATATCGTATGGCGTTGGTATTATATATGTCGTGTCTGAGAAAGGGGGAAACATGAGGTTTTTTAAAGTTATGGGCTGTATTGCGGGTTGTATGGTTGCGAATTATATGGCTGCGAGTTATGTTGTTGCGAATTGTATGGTTGCGAACTGTGTGGCTCCGAACCGTGTGACTCCGAATTGTACGATTGCGAGTTGTATGGTTGTGAATTATATGGCTGCGAGTTATGTTGTTGCGAATTGTATGGGTTGTAAGGATTGTATGCCTGAGGAGAAATTGGCCGAGGCTCAGCCGATGCAAGGTCATGTTCTGGAGGCGGCGAATCGTCGTATCTTTGGCTGTAATACCGACCCTGAGAGTCTTCATCGTAATAAGAACGAGCCACTCCAATTTCGGTGTCGCTCGGCGCCGGGTGGTGATATGAGGTTGGATTTGCCTGGGCATGCGACAAGAGCTCCTCGCCTTCCTCCCCAGAAGCACCCATATAGGCCGTGTTGGCTGGCCCTTGCGTGGGAACGTGCGGGTTTGGTACATCTGAGTTCTTGAGCGAGAAAGAAGATCCTTCTTGGTTCATGTAACTTGGGTCCTGGGTGCGAGTTTTGACGCCTACAAACAGCCATCGGAAACCACGTCCAACGGCCTTGATCAAATCCCACGGATTAAATGCTTCGAGAAACGCGTAAATTCCCATAGGTCCACCATGGTAATCGACTTTTCCGTTCACATATTGAGGGTCGCCCGAAATTTCTTGGTTCTTCAATCGGTAAGGCTGGAACGGGAAAGCCCAGAAATGCAAGATGGCAAAAATGGACATTTCCAGGCAGATCAGAAGGTTAGGAATACCGATTTTGATATCCTGGTTGCCCACTTTTTCGGATGGTTTCATGGCACCGGACGAAGTCAGAAAGGAAATCACGGTCTAGGGATTTTGTCAGTATGATGTTTCGAGCGGAACGAAGGACAACATACAGTTTGCCAGAAAGAGAGGAAAATGACCAGCTTGATGGACAGGATTTTCATGAAAGGCGAGTATTGTGCTACATCTTGGCGAATTTGGTAATAGAACTGAATCAAGCAGTACATAGCAATCGAGACGGCAACGGACTCAATGACTAGGGTCTAGGGGGCGGAGCAGTCAGTCATTTATGTAGCATGATTAGAGAGATTGTACACCTACCCAAACGTGCGCATATGCGGGACTCAAAGACGCTTCACAGTATCGGCCAAATGCCTCGGTGATAACGGCGAGAATGGTCATGGTAACGCGAATGACACAATATTGGAAGATGCAGATCCAGATGACCTAGGAGCTCGACGTTAGTCATTGTGTGACGATCGATGTCTCTGAGCAACTTTTGACTCACATTGAACCAGGTCAACCCGCTGCGCGGCGTCCTCCAGCACCCACGGTCGCCGCCGCAGCATTTGGCGAACCAGTTCAGCGGCCAGAGCCAGGCCTTCGGCCGGATGGAACGGAAGTAGTCCTTTTGGGTGTGTAGATCAGGTGCAATATAATGGCAGAGCAAGGTGAAGAAAGCCGAAATTGCAAAGGCTTCGTAGCATTCGCATAGAACTTCAAAATATACGGATTTGCGGTAGTAGTAAAAGCACAGGAACGAAGCCACCGAGTAAATCGGGACCATGAAGAGGATTCGAATAATACTGGAGAAATTTTGAATTCAGCAATCAGTCTTTCAAGGTGTATAATTTCTACCACTGGATGGGATGACGCACTGTCGTTGCTCGCGCGGTTTGCTATAATGCGTGGCATGGGCGAACATGAGGGAGACGGAGCAGACTATAGCGACCAGCCCAAAGGCGGCGCAAAGAATTAGGCCAAGGCGATGGAAAGTGAGGCCATTATGCCACAGCGCAACCTCGGATACTAGAGCAAACAGTGGTCAGCGGCGGCCAAGAACATAAGGCAAGGTTGGCGCCCAGGCCGGGGATGCGTGTGCGGTGCGGTGCGGTGCTTACTGGAGTCATCTTCCAACGTGGTGTTGCAGGTGGTCCATGATATGGACATTCGGCGTTCAAAGGGCGACAGTATCATCGTCGTGGCATGCGGGTGATACTTGTAGAAAAAGCAGACACGAACGAAAAAGCCACAGCGGACGCAGAGCGAGATAACCGGACGATGATAAAGAGAAGAAGAGAAACACAGCCACTTTGCCGGGGGGGCGCAACATGAGACCAAAATGGGCAGCAGCTGAACCCGTGCCTGGCGCCAAGCCACGCGTGTGGAGCTAATCCCGCTACGGCCTAGCGCTTCCGTGGCTATACTACTGCTATTTATAGAGTCTTTACAAACGTCTCACGTACGTACTCTCTATTCTCTCCACATCTACGGGCACTTTGTCGCAACTTATTCCAATGTTACTGGACCGTCTAATACGAAACTATCTGGGAATGTAAGCGAGTGGTACTGCTGGCAGTGCCTTGTGAACTGCGTACCGTCAAGACTCAATACGTAGTAAGATCGCGAAAGTTAATCTGATAATATCCACGGCTTCAAAATGAAGACTTAGACAAACACATATGTGTCTTGAAAGCGTCCTCCTTGTTTCAATGGTATTTGTTTTATCACCATCCTCACTATTCTCAAGATCCACTTCGATCTTGGGCGTCATTTTAGGATCTACATCCTGGCGACTTGTCCATTCAAAATGGCAAAGTAGACAGCGTCAGCAACTGTCGTCTCTAAACACAGCCGGAATTTTGTGTGATATGCTCCCCATTGATTTAAAACCCGCTAAGTCAACGGGCTGCTACGTGCCATCAGGCTTCCCTCAATGGCACGTTGCTTCGAGGTCCGCTTAAACCCCAGGTCCATCGGAGGCCTAATCCGCTCAGTGTGCCCCATTAGTGAAATCACAGGCATTATCTGTCACTTCTTTGAGTCTTCTTTGAGCGACACAATCCTGTTCAGGACTATGGAATCAGCGGAGCTATCACGATCTAGACAGAAGTATGCTACGCGCATCCCTTGGAATCGGACACACTCTGGGGTTTCTCGTGAATCTTCCGACTTTCCCTCCCCTTCAGATTTTGGCCATGGCGCTGTACGCCTGACTTCGTGGAGACCTATCTCGACCATAGCGCCCGGAAAAATCTCCTCTGAGTGAGGGTTTATGACCGAAAGAAAACCAGATGGATGCGTATCTGGATTATCGCAGGTGAACAGAGGATTATGAATGCGGACCGTTGCCTTGATAGGGCTGTTCAATGATGGACAGTCGGAGATCCAGTGGATGTAGCTAAAAGCCAGGTCAGTAACAGTCGGTTGATTCACATCACTGAGCCCATTGAATGATGGAGAATGCTCACGCTTTGGGCTTTTTGAATTTAATGCCTTCTTCAGGCTTCTCATATTTCGCATGTATCAATGTAACAAGTCCGCTATCTGGATCTTTCTCAAAAGTAGTCGCAGTTATAGGAAATGGGACTTTAAGCAAGCCAACCGATGTACCAGGAGTGAGTCGGAAAAAGTCTTTGCTAGCCGTCTCACGAAAATCGGCTCGATCAATGTAGACTGTTCGAGTGAATGGGACATGACGTGACTAAACAACAATTAATTATTCATGTCTTGAGTTAGTCTCGCTTCGGGTTTGACATACGCCGAATTTTGGGTCTTTTGAAAATGGAATTTCCACCATCTCCAAGTAGTTATCCGGAAGACCATCAATAATGACAGGGATTGGATCAAGAACAACCGTCAAGCGAGGTACAGTCAATTCTAGGTGTTGTCGAACAGACTGTTCGAACCTCTTGATACCAATAGTCGTCGTAGCTTTGGATACTCCAAGCCCACCCACAAATGAAAGGAGTGCTCCGGGTGGGATGCCTCGGCGTCGAAGAGCAATAAGCGTGTACAGGCGTGGATCATCCCAACCTCGAACATGGCCTTTTTCAATAAGATCCATGGTCTTTCGTTTCGACAAGACCGTACCAGATAGGTTCAGCCGGCCATATCTTTGGAATTAAAGTTAGTAACGATAGCATAGAGAGAGGCGCCATGTGCTACTAACTCTCTTTGCATTGGCCTATAGACCTCCAGCTTATCACATAGCCAATTGTAGGAAGTTCTCGACTGCTCAAATTCAGTCGTGCAGAGAGAATGCGTGATACCTTCCAAACTATCCACCAAGCAATGAGTAAAGTCATATGTTGGATAAATTCTCCATTTATCCCCAGTACGATAGTGGATTCCTGCTTTGCTGTTTGGGGGTTCCTCCTTGCTAGTATCCCCTCTCTTGGGTTGGATCACACGATAGGCAGTTAAATCCCACATTTGAGGGTTCTCACATTCTAAGTCTTGCTTCATTCTCAGTAAAGCTTCCTGAGGTTCATGCTTTCCATCCCTCATCGCTCGAAACTCTGCTAGTGATTCCTCGATTGGTCGATTTCTATGACTGCAGGCAAAGCGAGGAGTGACACCTTTACCACCACCACGTTGTAGGGCGATTTCACTTTCTGAGAAAGAATTAACCACCCACAGTAACCAGAGACTTATTGAGGGAAACACACTGGAACAATAACAAACATATGCACCGTCTCGGCGAATCAGGTCCTCTGCGAGCTCATAGAGGCGGTCAAAATAATCGCTCGAGTAGGTAACCTTCGCAGGAGTGAAGCCTAGCCAATGGATGATATCTGATATAGCCGTGAAATATTTCTCTTCCTCTTTGGCAGGGTTGGTATCGTCATACCGCAAATAGCAAACGCCACCATGGTGCTTTGCGAAGCCGAAGTTGATGGCGAATGCTTTACTGTGTCCTAGGTGGAGAAATCCATTTGGTTCTGGTGGGAAACGAGTGACAATCTGGTCGACTCCAGGGGCGCCCAGGGGCTTCTCGTTATAGACTTCTGAGAGGAATCCATTTCGAAACATTGATTCCGAATCATGAGAAGGACTTTCGTTGAAATTCGCCATCGATTTCACTTCTGGAGATGCACCTCAGTCAGTTTTCTCCTCCTTGCTTGTATTTACACCAGTATCGTTGGCCTAGTAGACTTGGGGAGATGTGTTATACTACTACATACTTGAACTCCGGGTTGGTATGACTCACTTGTTTGTCTGCCGCCCCGCACTCGCTGTCAAAAGAGGAACAACGCTTTACCCAAATTGTAATTCCTGGAATTTTCATGTGAAATATTTGTTGGCTTTTCGAAAACGAATCTGCTGCGGCTGATGTACGTAGTAATAAAGCGCTTAAACAGAACCAATACGTAACACTATGTACTGCGTAGTTCAACGGGAACCCACCGAGTGCTAAATATAGTGACGGTTCCACGGTACGGCGCTCCTCTTGGTTGGGTGGCTATCGTCTAAAAGTAATATAGCCCAATACTGTGACGTGAAGCTATTGCGTCCTTGCTGTTATCAACAAACAACGGGGAAATTTTTAAAGGGATTAATATGGCCGATTAGTTTCAAGTTTGCCTCCGTTGTATCTACTATCCGATGAGTTCCTTCCCTCTGATTGGCGCAGATGATCATCGGAGGTCACCCCACAAGGGACTAGCCGCTCTGGGCTAGCCCCACAAACAAGGCGAATGGCGCAGATGCGCTAGCAGCTTTAGGACTAGCGGCACAAGCTAACAACTGCCGTCGGGAGCGCGCGGTCTTCAAACACGGCCGCACCTTTGACGTCTTTATTGTCTGCCTGCATGACTGACTGACCACGCGTACTTAAATCCACCACAAACCTCGACCCCAAAACCAATGTTCAACGGCGTTCAATGATCATCGCGTCCCGATGGCCGATTACAACAAATGGAAAGTGACCGAGCTCAAGGCAGAGCTTAAGCGTCGCGGCGTGCCGCAAACAGGGCTAAAGCTCAAGCAAGACTTTATCAACAAGCTCACTGAGCTCGACTCCGAGGCCCACGACGAGCCCGGCTTAGAAGAAGATGCCGCACTGCAGCCACCGAGCGAGCAGAAGGAAGTTGATGCTATTGCTGACGAGGCAAAAGAAGATGAACCTAACGTCCCGCCGCAACCTACCACCGAAGGTCTTCCAACACAGGATGCCCCCAGTACGCAAGAGCCAGATCAGAATCGAGCCGCTTTAGATGTCCAACCAGTGTCCAAAGAGGAAGATAATGTCCCAGAAGCGGATCGACCAGATAAACGCGACGAGCCCCCGCAAGCTGAGCCGCCCGTGACGCCAGTTTCGGAAGCAAAAGAACAGGAAATAAGGGGCGCGGAAAAACCTCAAGATTCTCAGAGCCGAGAAGAGTCTGAACTTCCTACCACTGAGACCGCCGCTGAGGTTGCGGCGCCTGTCGCTGTAGAGCCTTCTTCACCCGCGCCCTCAGAGCTTGATAATGAGATGCGCAAACGCAAACGACGAAGTCGCAGCCCAGCCCCCTCGGAAGAGATTGTCAAAAAACCCAAGGTGGACAATGAAAACCCAAGAATCGTGCTCAAGGAGGATGATGTCCCTCCGGCTGCCAAACCCCCAATTATCCCACAATCAAGAGGCGAGGTGGAAACAACCGAAGACAAGAGCGAATACGGACAACAACCGTCTGACTCGAGACCAGAGAAAAAACATTATGACTCGCCTGAACGACGAGACCACAGATTCAAAGATCTACTTCCGCCGAACAAAAAGAGAAAGCGTACACCATCCCCCAGACTGTCTGCTCAACCAGATGAGCGCGATGTTGAACCTGCGCTACACCCAGCTACGTCTGCTATATACATTCGGGAGTTGATGAGGCCATTGCAACCTGCCGGTTTAAAACGACACTTGACATCGCTCGCCTCCTCTGACAATGATCCGGATGTCCTTCTAGACTTCTTCCTTGACCCGATCAAAACGCACTGCTTCGCTCTCTTCAACAGCGTATCCGCCGCATCTCAGGTGAGGTCGAGAGTCCATGGTGCCCTGTGGCCCAATGAACGCGATCGCAAGCCGCTGTGGGCTGATTTTATACCGGAAGATAAAGTGGTCGACTGGATTAAGACCGAGCAGGAATCGGCATCTCAAGGTCGGGCTGGCCCGCGTTGGGAAGTTGTCTACGAACGGACCGAAAATGGGTTGGAAGCTTCTCTACAAGAATATCGTGGCACTGCCACTGGACCTACGCCAGCTCCTCGCCGAAGCATTGACACAGGCCCACGGCGTCAGAGTCAACCCTCAGGACCACCACCGCCATCATCTCAACAAAAAAGCGAAGGTTTCAAAGCCCTTGATGACCGCTTCTTATGCACCACGACCAAGCCCAAGTTATATTATCTTCCCGTGTCCCGCGATGTCATTGACCGGCGTCTGGAACGATTTGCTGCATTGTCACGGCGAGGCTCCCAACATCGGCTGCCCAGTGGAGATGACACCCGGCGCATTACTTTTGAAGATGGTGATGTTTTTGTTGATGGCGGTCCAGAGTACAGTTTGGCTCGCAGCCGCGGGGGTAGACGTCCTGGCCGAGGTTCATGGCGAGGCAGGGCGCGCTGATTTTTCCGTGTTTTTTTCTATTATTGTCACAAAAAGTGTTTGCAAATGGCGGTGTTTAAGGCGGGGATATTCAATGCTGTGTCATCTTTTTCCATGAGGGTTGGGATTATACTGTTTATGATTTGATATTTCAATGTGCAATCTGTGTAGAATCAAAAAAAGGCTTGAGCTAGAGCTATTATGTCAGTTCCAGCTGCTTATCGAAAATACTTGTTCATATCGCGAGAGAGGGCCAGTATCGTAAGCAGAAGACGAGGCGATTTGGAAGATGTGCCATTTGAAGGAATGATACAAACAGCAGTTGATCGAACATCGGAGTTTACCACCTCCTCAAGCAATAATTATACCGATATCGCCGACATTGACCTCCATATTTTTAGTGGCTTTTAACCACCTTGTATAAGTGGAATCGATAAATTAATAATCATGGCATCATTTTGCTTCAGGCCAGCAGTGGGAAAAGCCCCGCCTGTTCAGCGTGGGCCAACCACAAACGAGAACCCGATTTCAAAGCATCAATTAACGCCGCTTCGATCTTGGGATCTATAAAAGCCACATCATCTCACCGCTACATTTCCGTTTGCGTGTACATATGTTATACGTGTGATATATATTATTATAGTTTGATCTGCGCTTGTTCCTCTTCTACAATTCCTCGCGATCACGATATACCCCACTGA
The DNA here is from genome assembly GCA_023626135.1 of Talaromyces sp. R2412. Lineage (NCBI taxonomy): Eukaryota > Fungi > Ascomycota > Eurotiomycetes > Eurotiales > Trichocomaceae > Talaromyces > Talaromyces sp. R2412. Next base: position 52,738 of record JAMAGK010000005.1, read on the forward strand.
CACTGACTAAACTGCCCCGCGATGAAGGCCGTTGTTACCAAATCCCCCAAACAGGCGGTCCTCGTCTCAGACCGACCTAAACCCAAGGTCCGAGATGGCTACATTCTCGTAAAGACCACCGCGGTGGCTCTCAACCCCACGGATTGGAAGGGGGTCAACTCCGGCGCGGTCGATGATGGCGCTCTGGTGGGCGTTGACTACGCGGGAATCGTCGAGGAAGTTGGACCTAATGTGTCCAAGCCCTTTGAGAAAGGTGACCATGTCGCCGGGTTTGTGCATGGCTGCAATGTGTCGCAGCTAGAGGACGGCGCGTTTGCAGAGTATATTGTCGCCAAGGAGAACATGTCGATCAAAGTGCCGGACAGTTTGACCACGGAACAGGCTTCTACCTTGGGCTGCGGTGTTGCCACTGTAGGCCAGGGATTGTACGAGCCGGGGTATGGGCTAGAGCTGGCTTTGCCTTCAGCCCCGATCAAGACGCCTGAGCCTCTGCTTATCTACGGTGGAAGTACGGCAAGTGGAACATTGGGCATTCAATTTGCCAAGGCGTACGTATTACCTTTTCTCATTGAACCTGGTATCCGTATTGAAAACCTTCCAACAGCTCGGGATACACCGTTATCACTACGTGCTCGCCGAAGAACTTTGAACTTGTCAAGAGCCTCGGCGCCGTGGAAGTATTCGACTACAATGACCCGGAATGCGGTAAAAAGATCAACGAATACACCAAGAACGGACTGAAATACGCCTGGGACTGTGTCAGTACCCCTGAAGCCGCCCAAATATGCGCGGAGGCTCTCACGTCCGAGCCAGGAGCCCGGTACGGAACCATTCTGGGGCCCAAGTTCCCACGCGACGATGTCACGTACACTGGCACACTGGCTTATCGCGGCACCGGCGAGGATTTCACCAAGGGAGGGAAGCTATTCACAGACAATCAGAAACATGCCGATTTCCAGGCCAAGTGGTGGGATATAGCGCGAACCCTGCTTGCAGCTGGCAGAGTTCGGCCCCATCCTGTGAGCGTGCGGCCGAATGGGCTGGAAGGAGTCATCGAGGGACTGGCTATCATGAAAGAGGGGAAATATAGTGCCGAGAAGCTGGTGTACAGGGTCTCCGAGACCCCTTAGATAGCATAAACATTTTGGATAGCAATTGAAGACTTTGTCTCTAGTTGAGGAGTGAAACAAAGCAATATCGAAAGCCTTGGGAGAATGAACGTCTAAGCTATTCCGTCCTTGATCCTTATGAAGAAGATCACGTGCTGCCCGATAAACTCAACGAGCCACTCCGATTTCCGGCAGATGCGGGTCAAAAGTACGAGTCTTGATTGGCTGACCGGGGTGACTCACGTACCCCGCCGGAGAAATATCGATGGTTCTTCTCGACAGCCGAAATGTCCTTTTTCGTCCTGCTTCATACACCGACTAAATTTTCCTCCATTACACAGAGGAGTTCGGCCTGAAATGGCTGTTGAGACAACCCAGAGCGCGGGACGCGCTCAAAAGTACCGTCAGTGAAAACCCTTGAACCCATATCGTTACTTTGGACAGCTACTAAATCCCGTAGAGAGAGTCGCATCACAACCTGAAAATCCGTTCTCTCAACTCATCACCAACCAAGAAATCGCGATCGTCCCATATTTCACTCTTGAGTCGGGAGTTACTCTGCACAATGTCCCCGTTGCATATACCACTCGCGGAAAATTGAATGCCAAGGGGGATAACGCGCTGGTTATCTGCCATGCATTGAGCGGCAGCGCTGATGTCGCTGACTGGTGGGGTCCTCTCCTGGGAGGCCCTGGCCAAGCGTTTGATGTTACGCGGTTTTTTGTAATTTGTCTGAACAGCTTGGGCAGCCCTTATGGTAGTGCTAGTGCTGTGACTGATAAAGACGGAGACCCCTCCAAAGGTCGATATGGGCCGGAATTCCCATTGTCAACGGTCCGCGATGATGTGAGGTTAGTTTTTCCCGCAAACTTTCTAGGAATTTGCGAATACAGGTTGTACTGATATGTCCTCGTAGAATTCACAGATTGGTCCTGGACGACCTGGGAGTCACGCAGATTGCGGCTGTTGTCGGAGGCTCCATGGGAGGAATGCTGACGCTCGAATATGCCTACTTTGGAAAGGACTATGTACGCGCAATTGTACCAATAGCAACATCTGCGCGTCACTCTGCATGGTGCATTAGTTGGGGTGAAGCTCAGCGACAATCCATCTACAGTGACCCCAAGTACGAGGATGGCTACTATACTTTTGACGACCCACCCGCCACGGGTCTTGGTGCTGCTCGCATGTCAGCTCTCTTGACCTATCGAAGCCGCAATTCTTTCGAATCGCGATTTGGCAGAAATGTACCTGATCCGTCCAAGCGGCAGAACATTAATGGCGCCATTAAGCCACCGTCTCCTTCGAACGAGCATTGGGTTGTTCACAATGACGGTCATAAGAGCACTCGTTCTTCACGGCCTCCCAGCCAGTCCAATTCGCCGGCCCCGAGTGAACAGAATGCCGAAATCGAATTTACAGATCCCCAATTCCATGGAGCCACCACATTTACTAAGCGTGTTCGTCCGACGACCTATTTCTCCGCGCAGTCCTATCTTCGATACCAGGGAGAAAAGTTCGTGACGAGGTTTGACAGCAACTGCTATATTGCAATTACTCGCAAGCTCGACACGCATGACATTTCTCGCCACCGAGCAAGTCCTGACTCGCCTTCCCCTGTTCAAGACGCACTAGCGCTAATCGAACAGCCTGCCTTGGTCATGGGTATTGAGAGCGATGGTCTGTTCACATTTGAGGAACAGAAGGAGATTGCAGCTGGTATCAAAGACTCGCGTCTTAAGACCATCGACAGCCCCGAAGGCCACGATGCGTTCCTCCTCCAGTTTGAACAGGTCAACCGCTACATATTGGAATTTTTCCGCGAAGTTCTACCAGACATCATGTCAACTCCCGATGCCGAGGGTAGTTCTGGCCCCGATGGCGTTGGCCAAATCACGAAAAATAGCACTTTTGGGGAAGCAGAGGTTGAGGACATCACTGCTTGGTAAATAAAACCAGTCTGGTGTCCTCCCAACAGCGTATCCCGGCTTCTGTGACACTATTTTGGGCTGTCTTAGGGCAGTTCTACCGGAAAGCTTCATCCTCTTTTTAATTCAAAAAACATCCCATTTTTTGGGATGCGCCCGGCGCCGAAAACAGGGAGGAACAATTCATTTCGTCGAAAATCTGGATTTCGACATTAGGTGGTGTCATCTTCAACTGATGAGGGTTAGAAAACGAGCATCCAACTGACTCGTTCACCCTGGTTCGACCTACCACCGTATCTTAGAAGCATCCAACTGCTCTCCATCGAATACTCATTTGAGGCTCATTATTCTCAACAGATGGCCATTCATAAATAGCATACAAAATTTTTACGTATTAGAATATTCAAAAATCTTTACCATACACCTACTCAATCATTATTGTCAGGGCGTAGCCGTAGTACAAACTGCTATAGTTCTATTGTCTTTCTGTAACAATTCCAGGAATAGACTATTGTCAATGAATCGAAAGCAGGTGGAAACACTATGCAAAAGTAGTGCTATTGAGAAATAAGCAGCTTATTGTTGATGGCGCGGTACCGAATTTAAGCGCGGGCGGTAAGCCGTGGCGCTAGACGCGACGTTGGGCCGGGCTAGTTTCGGCGGCTCGTTCCATCAGGCAAGGTGGACTGGACAAGCTTCTCTCCGGTCTTATTGACATTGGCACAGCCATTGCTTCCTTTGTCCTGTGCTTTGTCTTTGCTTTTCGACATGAAATGTGCTGCTTGGTATGCTTTCTTACAGTTTCAAATCTCCTGCCGCCCCCAAATTTAAACCTGACTGACTCTTTGTCGCCTTTTTTCCCCGTATCAGATCCGAGACGCCTTTCTCCCAGTCGTCGCCATTCCTTCCGAGCTGCGGAAATTGAGGATTTTTTTGCAAGTGGTCTTGGTCGGATTGATCGCGATCCACGATGCCACCTAGTGGTGGAGGCAAACGGAAACGAGGCGATAGATCTTGGTCTGGCGATTCTGGACACGACGCGCAGCGGCCGTCTCCGCATCGACCGAACAATCTGAATCTTGCGCAACACAATCAATCTCCATCCCCGAGCCCGCGTCAAGGATCTGGAGAAGGTGGCGGAAGAGGTGGACGAGGTAGAGGTGGTAGACCAAACTCTGGCCGTTCGCAGGCTCCTGCTCAGGTGGACCAGCAAAAAGCTGTCCAAGATATCCCGATGGCTTCAGCAACCCCCGATTCACAGAAGCAGCAGCAACCACAAAAGCAGACAGATGGTGGAGTTACAATGAATGCGACTTTGAATAACGCTACCAATGCGACTCCATCTGCCCGTCAAACGGATGCGGTCCAGACTGCTCAGCAAGACTCGTTTTACTTGTACGAATACGTCACGAAAGATGTTGTCGCAGGCTGGTCAAAGAGTGGGAGACAGACGGTCATCGACCAGGGGATAGCTGCCCGAAAGTCGCGCGACACAATCAATTTGGCATGTATATTCCAGGAGTTAATCCGATCCGTTTTATTCAAGAGGCTCGACCCATCAGAAGCAGGATCCGCTGTGCAACAGATTATTTCGAACGGAGAGCAGGAGAACGCACAGGCTGATAAAGATGATATTTCGTCGCTGTTTTTGAATACTTTGTCTATACTAGTTGATGACCAAGATACATCGAACGACGCCCTGAAACCCTTCGTTTTCGCCACGGGAATCCCCCCTTCACTTCTGCGGCTCGAGCTAGACACGAATCTGGTACAAGGATTGGGTCTTGTCCGAGAAACTTTTACTCGCATTGGAATCCGAAAGCAAACAAACATTCTCTACAGACAATCCAACTACAATCTTCTTCGTGAAGAATCAGAAGGCTACTCCAAGCTGGTCACGGAACTTTTCACAACGAGCAACTCTGAATCTCCGTCCAGTGAAATCGTGGAAGAGACGTTTGAGCGTGTCAAGGCAATGATTGGAGCCTTTGACTTGGATGTGGGACGCGTACTCGATGTGACTCTGGATGTATTCGCCGCAGTCCTCGTCAAGAAGTATCACTTTTTTGTCAGGTTCTTGCGAGCTAGCTCGTGGTGGCCCAAAGGTGATCGCTTGCGTCGGGAAGAAGAGTCTGATCCATACTCGGGCCTACCCAGTTGGGCCATTCCAGGATGGACTGGCTATGATGACGAAAAGAAGGAAGACTTTGCACGGATACGCGATGAACGCGACCAGGCCTTTTGGAATCGAGTTCGAGAAACCGGCATCCGCGCGTTTTACGAGATCGGTCGGCGTCCATTATCTGACGATGAACGACATCTCGCACTTGCAAACTCCAGCAATCTTTCAGACTTTGGATCTGAGACGAAAAAATGGATACAGGAAACCGGTACACTACCGCCGAAAGGCAATCGCGTTGCTGCCCAGCTGCTGGGATTCAAACTTCGATTTTATTCGGCATCTGCAAGGGAGGCTGGTGTTCTGCCCGAGAATCTCATATGGGTCGCCGCTTTACTTATCAAGATTGGTTTCATTTCATTGCGTGACCTTTATCCGCATCTTTGGCGCGAGGATGACACTATGCCCGAATTGGAAGCAAAATTGAAAAAGGAAAAGATGGAGAGAGAGATGAAGGCTCGACCGGGAGGGGGAATCAACGCTCTGATGCTTGCTGGAGCCCTCTCTGATGACACGCTACCTGCTCCTCTTCCTCGCCCACGCGAGCCAGATACTCGTTCTGGTACCCCTGGAAAGGATTCCGAAGCTACTACGGCAAAGGAAGTCGGCGACCAGGAAAATTTGCCGGAGATTAGAGAACAAAAGGTTGATTTGTTGAAGAGCTTGTTGACCATCGGTGCCATTCCCGAGGCTCTCTTTTTGCTAAGTCGATTTCCTTGGCTTATCGATATACCAGAGCTGCCAGAGTATATCCACCGTATAGTTCATCATTGTCTGAGCAAGCTTTATTCCCCGATGCGCCCTTTGCAAGAGAACGATCAGCTTCGGGAAGCACGCAGAATTCCCAGCACCGACCAATCTGGAGTGCCCAAAGGCCAAGTGCGCCTCACTGATGTCCCTGCGCGCAAGCTCCTCCGGTGGGCTCATCCAGACAAAGAAGACCATGAAGATGGGATCAACTACCGATTTTACTGGGATCACTGGGCCGATACGATACCGGTTTGCCAAACCGTCGACGACTTATTTGCACTCTCCTCATCCTTGCTGAATGTTTCCGGTTTCAGGATTGGACAAGATCCTTTGCTGATGTCCAAAATCGCACGAATTGCCCAAGACAGTCTAAGGACTGACACTTCAGAGGCCAACAGAAATCGGTGGAGGGACTTCTGCAAACGACTATTACTTCCGGCTCTGAGCTTGACCAAGAAGAATCCAGGTGTTGCCAACGAGGTATTCGATGTCATTCGTCACTTCCCCAGGGTCGTGCGCTACAACATGTACGCTGAATGGCACTCTGGGCAAACCTCCAGACTGCCAGATATCAAGGCGGCCTTTGACCTCGCCACGGCGCAAACCAGAGACACGTTGAAGCGGTTGAGCAAGACAAACATCAAAGCCATGGCTCGCGCACTAGCGGAAATAGCGTATGCAAACCCGGGCATCGTTGTCAATGTGGAGATCACGCAGATTGAGTCGTATGATAATCTCATCGAAGTCGTTGTCGAGTGTGCTCGTTACTTTACCGATCTAGGATACGATATCCTAGTATGGGCTCTCATCAATAACTTGGGTCAACAAGGGAGAAGCCGCGTTCAACAAGGAGGTCTCTTGACTAGCAGGTGGCTTAATGCTCTGTCAACATTCACGGGGAAAGCATTCAAGCGCTACTCTGTTCTAAACCCCTCGCCGATTCTTCAATATGTCCTTGATCAGCTGCGACGTCAAAATTCAACCGATCTTATTATCCTCGAACGTATGATTAGCGCAATGGCGGGAATTGCCACCGATTCAAACTACAATGAGAACCAACTTCAGGCAATGGCTGGAGGTGCCATACTACAGTCGCAAGTCATGCTACAGCTTCTAGACAAGAGGCACGAGTCCAAAACAACATCTAAGCGACTGATGAAAGCGCTGACGGACTCCAAAATGGCCGGCCAACTGCTCATTGCCCTCGCCCAAGAACGCCTGCTCTGCATTTACAGGGAATCTGAGGATATTCTAGAACCCAAGGTGCTGGGAAATATTTTTGACGAAATCCATCGAATCCTGACACAGTACTTGGACTTACTTCGAAGCAATTTTACTTTCGAAGAGTTCGACTCTTTCGTTCCTGGATTGCCAAGCCTTATTGGTGAATTCGGTATCCAGCCAGACATTGCCTTTTGGATTACACGGCCTAGTCTGTGCAAACAGATCGCAGATGCCGATCGTGTCGCCAAGGAAAAATCTCCAGCTCTTGCATCTGAGGCAAAGACAGTCAAAAGTGTGACTGCCGATGCCGATGTGGAAATGACAGAGGATAAGACCAATGAACAAAATGAAAGCACGACGGCCGAAGGTGAAATGGAGGTGGACAAGTCGCCGGCCACGACAGATAAAGCTTCTTCTCCCAGTCACACAAACGGCGTCACGCCTGAAGTGGCACCTTGGCATCCCGTCTTGCAGAATTTGATGGACCAGATCCAGCCCATTCTTCCCCCAAACTCCTGGCAAATTGTTGGGTTGCCATTTTACGTGACTTTTTGGCAGCTTTCAATCTATGACGTTCACATTCCAGGCAAGGCATACGAAGATGAGATGGAGAGACAGAAACGAAAAGTCTTCTTAATCTCAAATGATAGAAGTGATGTTAGCATGGCTGCCACTCAGAGGAGGGAAAGAGACAAGAAGCAAGCGCAGGAGCTTCAAGACCGCCTGCTGGAAGAGAACAAACAACATCTCGTCTCCTACGAGCATACTCGAAGCAGATTGCAGAAAGAGAAAGACCACTGGTTCTCAGGTATGCGAGGCAAGTATGATACGCTAAACATTGCTCTCCTAGAGCAATGCTTTCTCCCTCGCCTCTTGCTGTCGTCTATCGATTCGTTTTACTGTTTTAAGATTATGAAATTCCTGCATACTTCAGGCGCGCCCAACTTTCGCACGGTTGGCCTGTTGGACCAATTCTTCCGCGAAAACAGACTCATAGCGATCATTTTTCAATGTACCTCGAAAGAAGCTGATCATTTCGGGCGCTTTCTTAATGAAGTCCTACGTGACTTGAATCGCTGGCACGTTGACAAAACAATTTATGAGAAAGAAGCATTGGGTCCAAACAAGTCTCTGCCGGGATTCGCCCTGAGTGTTGATTCCGAAGGCAAGCCGATTACTTCCATCGACTATGAGATGTTCCGCCGGTTACTGTACAAGTGGCATCGCTTCCTGATTCAAGCATTAAAGAAATGCTTCAACGGAGGGGAGTACATGCATATTCGGAATGGTATCAGTGTTTTGAAATCCGTCTCCCAGAACTTCCCGGCTGTTAACTGGATGGGCCGTGATATGTTGCAATGTGTCGATACTCTGAGCGAAGACAGCCGAGAGGACGTGAAGATCCCGGCATTATCATTAAAGGGAGATCTCAGCAGAAGGGAGGAGCATTGGCTACTTCCTCAGGCATTCATGATTGTGAGTCAGACAACGTCACGCTTCACAGATACATACTAATCCGCAATGAAAGAACGACAATATCGCTGGGGAGAAGGCCAAAGCTCGCTTAGCAAGACCTGATTCCACTACGCCGAAGCCGCTGAATGCAAACGCTGCAGAGTTCAAACTTCCAGTTTCCACCACGTAAGTTTTTTTTTTATCTCTTATTTCTATTCGCAATGAGACTAATGGCTTTCTATCAGAGCAAACGGTGGCCCCACTTCGGGCAAATTAGAGGTAGAGGATGGTGAAATCGAGGACGCCAAGATGGGCGATGCTCCTGCAGAACCAACGTCGATAGGAGAACCTGCACAACAAGTCGAAAATATTGCAGGAGAAGATACTGAGCAGCCATTAGCAGGGGCTGATGATTCTGAAGGCCTCAAGGCAGCCGTCTCTCGAGATGAAAAGTCGCAACAATCTGATACGGCATCTGAAAACAACCAAGCCAGTATAGTATCGCCTGTACACTCGCGACAGGGCTCGAGACCACCTGATATGAACCGCTCTGCAAATATACCCAAGCGGCCAGAGCTCTCTCGGTTACCACCACCGTCCAGCCTACCAAACAAACCCGACCTTCCTCGTGGATATAGGCATGACGGTCGTCCGCCCAGGCAGCCAGATTTGATCGATGAGCGTCGAGATGGTCGACATCCCGAGTTCTCTCGCTCTGGACGGTACAATGATGCCGAACGGGACCGCCCATTTGACCACGATCCCCGCGGCCATGGTCGTTCTGATGATCAATACCGAGGTCCCCGTGACAACCGTGGTCCTCCCCGCGAACCTGAAACTGACCGTGTCGGTCGCCTGCGTCCTCAAGACTCGTTTCCTCGAGATGAAGGATTTGGGCCCCGTTCTGGGTCGCAGCCACAGCCGCACCCGGACCGAGCTGATGCCTTGCGCGAACACCCTGACCGTGTTGCTTTAATAGAGGTAGAAACGCAGCGCCGCGACCACGGAAGACCAGACCGTGATGACCGTAGGCCTCGGCCACAATCTCCCGCGAGAGCAGATGATCGTCGAAGTCATCGCCATGATGATTACCCTACCGGTCCGCGTAACGATAGGCAGGGCCGCTTGGATATGCCAGAGGCTAGGGACAATCGACATTCTCTTGACATGTCGCACGGAAGACTTAACCGTCAACCTGAGGTACCGACCGACACGCCATCCGGTCCACGCGCCAGAGGAGGCCAGGCACGCGGACGAAATGTGTCAGGTGTGCCATCAGCACCGTCAACACCTGCTGGAGCTTCTGAACGTCAACCCCCCTCCGGACCTGGTCGATCAACTGGCCGGGGCCCTGAACCTTCTACTGCACCGGCCCCGGCTTCAGATAAGAATGATACCAGCGGAGTTCACCCTGATAGACTTAAAAACCTACCGAACGAACCGGCTGCTGCTAGCGGTCGACAGCAGGCTCCTCTAGCTGCACCCTCCGGTCCTCGCAACTCTCACGGACACGCTGGTGGCTCCCCTGCCACTCGTGGACCGCCATCAGGGCCTGGCGGCGATAGAAGCCGCAGTGACAAGCGATTTGCAGGCCTGAACACCATGCTCCAGCAATCCGGCGGTTCGCAGGAACGGCATGCAAGCAGTCCTGGCACGTCCATCAGGGGTAGAGGCAGACAATCCAGTTTCGCAAATGCTTCATCTCTTCACGACAGCCGACCCCCCAGCCCTCCCGCCGGCGGATTTGACGAAGGACCGGTTTCTCAAGGACGACCTGAACTATTTCCTAGTGGTAACGAGGAAGAAAACCGTTCCTCTGGCCGTGGTCGACGAAACGACGGACCGGATGAGGCCAATACTGAGCCCAGGCGTGGTGGGCGACATGCGAATATCAACACGCCCGATCGAGACCGTCGCGGCGAAGACGAGACCCCGAGAAGCAACCGAAGAGACGATCGCCGGAATCGCGACCGAGACCGCGAGCATGATCGCAACCGCCAAGTCGATGCTGGCGAGAAGGAAACACACTCGCAAGGTTCGAGAGAATCGGGCTCTCGTCGCGGAACAGGCAATCGCGACGACAACAGGAAGCGAGACCGACGAGAGAGAGACGATGGGGCCACTGAACATGCTGGCCCTGGTATCAACGAACTCCATGGTCGTATTCGGCCTCCATCCTCGCAAGCGAACAATACCAATTTGCCCCCACAGGGCCCGCCAGGCGAAGAACGCCGATGGGGCGGCGGTGGACGTGGAGAGCCTCGAGATCGAGACCGTCATCGGGAGCGCGGTGGAGGAGGAGGTGGTGGAAGAGATCGCGATAGAGAGTTCAATCGCGACGGCGGCGCAGCAAGCGGCAGCAATACATTCCCACGCAAGCGTGGCCGACCTGGTGACGACAACGCTGGTCACGGCGAGGGTGCTGGTCGTGGAATGCGAGTTGGAAGTGAAAGCAAACGAGCACGACGTGGCACTTGAAAATATCAAAGAGAATATTGTTCACAGTTTGGGTCGTTGTTGTCTTCTTCAAATTGGTTTCGGGCTAATGCCCAGGACGTTGTTAAAAAGAGTTCCTTTTTTTCTTATCGATTTTTGTATTAAGGATTTTCTTTTGTTGTTATTCTTTTCGGTTGCTTCGAGCATGACTGCATACTTCGGCGCTGTTGTTTGATTTCGATTTAGGCTTTTATTTCAAAGGTTGTGAAAAGCATTAAACTGTTAATATTAGGAAATCCTCGCTTTTTATCTACATATGTAGCCTTAGGTCTAATGTATTTATGAAGCAAGTTGACTCATCTCATCTAAGTCTTGGGAACTGGTTAAAAGTAAATTAGGGCTAGGTGTACCCCTCTTTCAAATAAGGATTCTATCTCCACCTCCGTTTCTTACCTGCGACTAACTTTGCGACCGACACACAATACTCTACTCAAAGACTTGCTTTTAAACTTTGTCGATACGACAGACACCTTTTCCATCATGTCTGGTAAGCCGTGCCCTTACATACTTCAATTGACTTGCGTGAAACACTAAAAAGGTATAGAGAACTATAAAAAGTTCTCTGGCTATCAGTGGGACTATTTCCTTTGTCTGTCAAAAGGGCCAATTCGCTCACGGGCCGAGGAATTCTTGACATCGGTGAATTGGCCTGCTCTCCAAGACTATGCGACGAGCAAACGGGATGGTATCGACTGCTCGCTTCTCCCTCACATTGGACTCGGGGGGTAACCACATGGTTCGGATCATCGAGTTTGCGGATGGGTGCCGTTGGGTTGCACGATTAAAATTGCCCCCCCTAGCAGAGTCTGATATCCCAGAAAATGCTCTGGAGAGTACGGGGATTTGCGAGTTCAACACAATCTCTCTTCTTCGACAGAAGTCCAGCATACCTATCCCAGAAATCCACGTCTTCGAACCTCGATCTGACTGCAGCGTCAACGCTCCATTTATGCTGATGGACTGCTTGGAGGGTAATGTTGGAATGGATTTGGGTATGGAGATACCACCAAAGAGCAAACAAGAATTTATACGTGGTTTAGCAAAGATTCATGTAAGACGACAACAGATGGATAACTGATTTGATTAATTTTGATCTTAGGTCCATCTATCGACTGTCCAACTACCCAAAATCGGGACAATCGTGTCGATGAGTGCAGACGGCACGTGTCAGCAAGGCCCTATACCGGGTCTGGGTGGTCCTTTTGATACGGCGACTGAATTTTTTGAAGCATGGGCGGCTCGTGCTAAATTTAGAATGTCCGATGAGCAACTACAAGCAGCGTCTGGCGAATATGCTGATGAAATCATCCCCTCGGTTTCTTCGTTCCCAGAGTCTATTGCCAGGTTAGCTAGTAGACTATCATTACGCGATCATAGCCCATTTCCTCTCTGCCACGGTTACTTTGGTCACAACAATACCATTGTTGATGATGACTATCACATTCTCGGCGTGATCGACTGGGAAATGGCCTTCGCTGCGCCGTGGGAGGTATTCGGAGATTTCCCTTTAAGCTTTTCAACAGTTCCGCCTGTTATGGACGCTCCATGGAACTACAATGAAGATGGCTCGCCTAAAAGCGTTGAATTGGCTCAGAAATTTACAGATCAGAAAGACTATGTGATAGCTGTGAAAGAGGAGGAAAGTAGAAGCAGATTAGATGACCACTTTCTGTCGGAAGCACTGGAGGATTCGAGAAAACAGCAATTGGTTACCGCGATGAGGCTGTTTCAGAATGGCAAGGTTGGGCGGTACTCTAAGGTGATCAATCAGTTTTTTGCTGAAAGCTAAGGTCATTGAACCTGCGCGACGGGAATAGTCAAAGAATTATGAGATCATAAAAGAAGGAAAAACCGAGCCCCTACCAGCGTGTAAATATCTAGTACGCACTGGTCCCTTGAGGGCAGGGAAATCTAGGTCCGCTGTAACAAGATAAGCCTTTGACATGATGGACTTTATGGTAGAAGCTTTTGGTAATCTTTTCAGCGATATTTAATAGAAAGCTAACTACAGTTGTAATTACCTAAAACAACGGTCCAGAATACAGCAAATTGGCCTTCTTATTAATTCTTATAGGAGACCAACTAGAAGTACATTAGGGCTAGATAGGCCTCTCAGAAATAGGGGGAAAGACCAAAAATAAATATAGTGCAATTCAAGTAGGATAAGAGCCAGAAACAATTCTCAACTATAACTACATAGCTAGCAAGGATGAGCAAGGAAGAAAAGAAGAGCTCGTGCAAGTAAAATCCACCCAAACTTAATTTCGTGAAAGCAAATGTGCGGTAAACCCCCTATCAAGAGATCTAGGGTTTGCTTGGTGATACTAAAAATATAGGGACTCACGATATGATTTCGATGTTGCGTTCAATGTCCGTTCACCACCATGATAACTTGTCATGCCTGCCCACAGGATTCATCCATTGATCAATAGCTGATTGATGAGGTACACTAATGTAGCGTTGAACTTTTTCTTCCGTAGTGAGTGGAGGCCCCAAGACACGTTCTTCCAGTCGCAATAGACCCGCGGTAAGGCTATACGTAAGGGAATCAGAATGGTACCCTCCCATATTTCCTGGATAAGTCGTATCCGAGAGATTCTCTGCCTTGACCCTCTTATTCGATTCGTCGTGAGTCTTGCCGTGCTTTGTATGCCTTTTGTGATGTTGAAAATCTAATTGAACCTGACCTTTCCCAAGGCTCTTCGAGGACTCTTCGTAGTTTTGGAAATTAAAGTATAGATCTCGTAGAGTTTGCAGCTGAGACACTGTTTTCGGGTCGATCAAACCAATTCTTGCACTACTCAAAGCTATAAATGCTGGTCGTAAGGTCGCCAATGGTGCTCCATGCCAGGGTCTCGGTTTTGTCCAACCAAGTTCCTCTAGGTAGTCTAAATCGTCGCCCCACGGGCTTTCCAGAAATATCGGCTGGTACATGCCACCTATCGCTTTATCTGAAATTATCCCTTGCCGCACGAGATGTTCTTTGTATGCGGAGCTTGTTGGAACGCGTCGAGGAAGAAGGACGCCTTTTCTCGCCGCCATTTTTCGTTTCTCCTGATCTTCGAGTTCAAAATCGATGAAGAACTGTAAATCTGTAGGTATAAATATGAACATTGGGTCATCGGGTCGCTTGAACTCAGCGGAGCAGTTTACGCAAAACGCTATTGCGTTAGCCGTGGAAGTTGGATCAAAATCAATAAGACCTGCTCGATACCATAAAGGTAGCTTTTTCTAATTATGAGACATCATATCAAAAACAGGACCCATCGCCACTTACCTGTTTGTCTTTCCTCGCAATTACATGTGTAGCTTGGACGTTTGACCTGTTGCATTCCCAACATTCATTTTGGGAGAGACGTCTAATCTCACGTTTCGCACTTTCAGAAAATAAGTCCGGCTTTGTATAACGCGGCATAGCTGGTGACAATTCAAGCTGAAGGGGTCGCCTAGGTCGGTTGTGTGGATGGTCACGGTAGTAGGTTAGCAGTGAAACAAAGCTTCGTGATACTTGTCGTGTCTAGGAGGAAGAAACGGAGATGGAATTGATGAGTTACGTTTAAAGGAAAGTAGGGGAGGCCGCAGGATCCATGGTTCCGAGACTCCGCCATACATACGACAACTACATGTGCGCTTAAGGATTACGTCGCCCAACTCAAATCTCAGTCTTTTTTTACTTTTATGAAATTTCGTTCTTAAAGCAATTGACGACCTATATAACTTTGTTGTGTTAGCACCTTGAATTTGGTACTGATTTTGTTCATTTCTAATTACTGCCTGAATTTCACTAATGACGTTCTTAACCGTCACACTTATTTTCATTGACATTACTAGTACTAGTTGAGCCAGGAGGCAATAATACATTCGAATAAATAATAATACCTGCAAACCCATCCAGGCGAAATGACAATACAGTTTGGTCCTAAGCGGTTAGTAATAAGAAATTAGGGCTAGGTCCTCTCGAGATACCCGATTTGGATATTACCGAAAGCGGCAATTACACTGCCGACCGCTTTTCGACTATTATATCGTACTCATGTGATTAAGATATACAGCATTTTTTATCCGTTACTATATACATACACATATCAATTGATATTGAAGTAGAAGGAACGACCAATGAAAACAATACTCCGTGATTCCTGTCTCGTACAGAATTTTAGGCACCACTACGTTTGAAACACGATAACATCATGACATCATCGGTGATAAACCTGGGAATCGAGTTCCATAGGCTCTGAATATGCAGGGTGGATACAAGGGCTTAGGCTCTTTGAGAAAAGTTTGCTTTAAATTGTGATAGTCTGGCGGTCCGCCTGTTTGCGGAGCTTTGGAGAGCGTTCGTGTATTATATCGTCGAAATACGAGCAACAGGATCCCGAGGATAACGATACCACCTACTGCAGCTCCGATTCCAATGCCAGCTTTTGTTCCACTGCTGAGTTCAGTTGATGCAGGCGCGGTTTTCGTCGTTGGTGATGATGATGATGACGTAGGAGGAATGGTTACGATGGACGTCGACGAATGGCTGGCAGCCACGGCAGTTTGTGAGGATGTAGTCGTGTAACTCATGCTAGGCGAAGTGGTGGTTGGTGCTGCTGGCAATATGATGAAACCACGGGAAGATAACTGCAGACCCGTTGAGTTGTATGTGTCATACGGCCGCATGAATCGCAAGACGTATTCCGCTGTGTTAGCGAGGCTGGTGGCAGTGACATTAATAGTCCAGGTATATGATCCTTCCTGTGAAATGTTGACGCCCTCTATTTAAACAATTGTTGGTATTTGTGATTCCCAGACAGAAAAGAAAGAAAAGATTGACAAAGTCTGTACGTACTGTTGAGTTCCTGAGTGAATTGGTATGATTTATAATTGTACGAAGTCACCCATAGATTGGCAATTGTCACACCATCCAAAAAATAATTTGTCCATTCAGAGTCCCATCCATTCCAGGCAATCGGTAAAGTCTCGCCGTTGATAAAAGTCTGCGAGAAATCCGGCTGGTTACCATTGGGGACTGTCCAGTAGTTCTGGGCGGTTTCCGCGGCGGCCAGTTGTGAAAAAATCGATATCGAGAGAGTTGTATAATACAGTAGATAGGATGTCATTGTGAATTGCTGGCTGGTGCAAAATGAACCCTATGTTGGGGATTAAAGTCTCCTTCCGAAGGTAGTGTTGGTCCTACAACCAGGTTGGGAGGCTATCAGAAGGTGAGAACTGATCTGCCCGGCTATGGTGTTGTAATATCAAGGGCCAGGCAGACTCAGTTAAAAAAGCACACATTTTCAATGGTGACGAGGCTGAAAACCCTGGTGTCCCACTAGCTATACAGGCGCAAGGAAACCACCAGGCGTCTACCATGAGGACCACGTAGTAAACACTGCTAAGCTGGGGCGTCCAATGAATATACTGCGGCTCTGGTAGCGTGCTGATCCCGTTATCCGAAACGTAAGTTCATAAAGGCTTGGTGCGTTGTTATAAGCACT
The DNA here is from genome assembly GCA_023626135.1 of Talaromyces sp. R2412. NCBI lineage: Eukaryota > Fungi > Ascomycota > Eurotiomycetes > Eurotiales > Trichocomaceae > Talaromyces > Talaromyces sp. R2412. The sequence goes on from JAMAGK010000005.1 coordinate 69,362, forward strand.
GAAGTATCTCCAGTAATACTGATTATTTCTGATTACATTATCTAGCAACAGCACAATTACTACAATAATGGATTCTCTCATCCATCATTCTGTGTCTTTTTTACGATGACATCTGAATCCTTTTACTAAGACACCACTTTTTCATTCAAAGTGTGTTGTGCCTGTCCAATTTTAGCTCTTCTATCCACGCACCACTATCCTTAATGCCACAGCCGCAACCCTAAAAATAGGCCGTTACCGCCGACCCCTGTGTCACTAAAAGAGGCGCGCATATTAAATTGGGCGGTAGTTGAGTTGACTGGTCAAATCTTGGTCAAACAACGAACTCTATGTATCGTTGATTTGTTGTCAACCTGCATCCATGGCGCCTGTTATCAGGGATCAGAACAAAGAAACTTCCCTATGCGAACCAGAGAGCACCGACCATTGGACAGCATGGATCGCTTTATTTTCAGATCAATAAATCAATATTAATACATCAAGCGCAGCCTTGCTGGTGACCAACGTCCTTCGATGTCATTTTGCCTGCGGTCTTTCACTTCAACACAGCTGGACTGTCACTATTCTATTATTTTTATTTATTCTTTTCTAGCGAAAATATCGAGATGATTTACCCAAAACATGGCCGCAGTGTACTATTTCCCTTTCTATGCGGCTTTGTCATTCTTTACTACGTTTTCATCTCAAGACCACGACTTGCGGATGACTGGTCTATGAGGCAGAGCGCTACCAAACACTCAACCGGAAAATACTTCTGGGCTCAGTACAAGCAAAAGTATCCAGTACGATCACCAATATCCGTCCCTCCAGCTATCAAGGAAAGCATCCCCGCGATCCAGCACCGTTTCGCTCGTGAAGATGCCGCCGCTCGCAGCATTCGCATGGCGCGCTTGGAGGCTGTCAAAGGAAACTTTACGCATGCCTGGACGGGATACAAGAGTCATGCGTGGATGAGCGATGAGGTTGCACCGATTTCTGGGAATGCGAATAACGCTTTTGGCGGGTGGGCTGCAACTCTCGTAGATTCACTGGGTTAGCTAGGGTTGCCGTTTTATGCACGTTCTTCAACAAGCTTACAGCTTATAGACACGCTCTGGATAATGGGCCTTAAGGATGAATTCGAAGAAGCCGTCGCCGCCGTCGCAAATCTCGATTTCACGCAATGTTCCCTGGAGGAAATCAACGTGTTTGAAACAACAATCCGATACCTGGGCGGCTTCCTGGGGGCATACGACATTAGCCAACACAAATACCCTGTACTACTCGACAAGGCCATCGAAGTAGGACAAATGCTGTACGCCGCATTCGACACGCCGAATCGAATGCCGATTACACGCTGGAAAATCAACGCCGCGGCGGCAGCGGGACGGAAAGACGCAGGTCATCTGCAAGAAGCTGGCGAAAGTGTACTTGTAGCGGAAATCGGCTCCTGACGCTGGAGTTTACGCGTCTTAGTCAGCTATCGCAGGACGATCGCTATTATGACGCGGTCCAGCGGATTATGGATGTGTTTGATGCCCAACAGGGCTTTACTAAGATTCCGGGCTTGTGGCCGGTGGTGGTCAATGCAAAGACTGTGGACTTTCGTGGCTCTTCCATGTTTACAATTGGGGGGATGGCCGATTCGCTCTATGAGTACCTTCCAAAGGTGTCTACTCTTTTTTCTTTTCTTTTCCTATTTCACAAACTGACTATTTTACTAGCAACATGCCCTCCTCGGGGGAACCTCTCCACAGTATGAGAAACTGTATCAGCAGGCTCTCAACGCCATGAAATCACACATCTTCTTCCGTCCCATGACTCCCGGCGAAGCCAACGTGCTGTTCCCGGGCGACGTCACATCAGACGGCCAGACCCCGCTATCACAGCTCAAGACCGAGCTGAGAGCGCAGCACTTGAGCTGTTTTGCAGGCGGCATGGTCGCCCTTGGCGCAAAACTCTTTGACAAGCCAGACGATCTGGGGGTAGCACAACAATTGGTGGACGGCTGTATTTGGGGGTATGAGAATGGACATCTGGGTATCATGCCGGAAGTGATGCACATGGCTGGCTGTGAGGGTTCGTCGTCGACCGGATGTGCTTGGGATGAAAGACAGTGGCATAACGAGGTGGAAAAAGCGTTTCCAAACGACGCTGGGTTTGTGGAAGCAATCACCAGCTCGAAACATCTGCCTCAGGGAGTCGCCAAAATTGGTGATGGACGGTATATATTGAGGTGTGTCAACTTTTTATTTGTAGGCACAGCGCTTTCAGCTAACTCGGTCTCAGACCAGAAGCCATCGAATCCATATTCATTCTATACCGCATCACGGGCGACCCGCGGCTCGTCGAGACGGCATGGAACATGTTCAACACGATAGTAAAACACACCACGACAGAAATCGGGCACGCGGGTCTCAATGACTGCACGGTCGACAAGCCGACTAAACAAGACCGCATGGAGTCATTTTGGCTGGCCGAAACGCTCAAGTACTTTTACCTGATGTTTGCGGAGACCGACGTGGTGAGCCTGGATGAGTATGTGCTGAACACCGAGGCACATCCATTCCGGCGTCCTGTATAGATATTGCATAGTAATTTTATATGTATCAACCTGATTAATGTTGTTTGCAATGGATTCCCGAATTGGAAAGAAGCAAATTCCCCCTTTCGGCGAGATGCCTAAGGGCCAGTGGGGCGGGCGCCATGTGAGCTACTCCCCAACAGGGCTAGCGCTGATTTCTGTTCTGTTCTAGAATTCTTCCGTTCGTTTCCTTGATTCTTTGTGATACATCATCATCAGCAGCAGCAAAATCAGTGGAGACGAGGGGGCAAGGCTCATTCTGCCACGGTAAAGACTCTTTATACGAATCTGTTCATAGAACTATGTTTTTAAGGGGTTATAGTAGTGACAACTAAGTAGCTATTCCACCGATTCCTCCTTCCATGCTCATTAAAACACGGAGCCAAAAGGATGCGCCATGATGAAATGCCCCTGCAACAGCCCCCAGCCGGACCAGCCCAGCCCGTCTATCAGCTCAATCAGCTTGCGTTGTCTGGCCCCAAGCCCACCAGAGTTGCTACCATTTGGTGAAACTTTTCGGGTTGCGCTAGAATACCCCAACGCCCCGAACGGAGTGGCACTACGTACTGGTGGCAAATGTCGGGGCCCCATCATAAAGCGGTCAAACCCGGTTTTTATTTATGCGGAGCCATCCTTCCCCGGAAAAAGTTTTTTAATTCACTCAACTCAACTCAACTCAATTACCCTGTCTACACCATTCATCGGATAGACAGACACACATAATCATGGGTACTTTTCAGATGAAATCCAGTCCGGGTTTCTCGTCCAGAGTGCGCGAGAAGTTTCACCGCCCGGCCCCGCTTCGAGTAAGACAATCCACGCATACTCTTTCAAAACAGACAACAAAAGAAAAAAAAGAAAAACTGACCGGAGAAGAAGTCCTTTGTATTTGTCGAGGACAAAAGCAGGAAATACGATTTCGTCGACAACGAAAACATCCGCTGGAATCCCAAGTCGCCGCTGGTCGATCGGCAGCAATTGCAGCACAGCGACGAATCGCAGCTGCGTCTGGCGTGCAAGCTGTTGAGTGAGAAGATTGAGCGGGCAGAGACTGCGTCGGAGGATAAGACAACAGATAAGAAAAAGAATGGCACAACAAGTACAACTTCGATATCTACATCGACATCAACATCAACGACAGGCTCTAAAAAGGCCGACTCGTTACGGCACGTCAACACCCGCAGCGATACCTCCTCGATAGACAACGCCGAAGAAAAAGCTAGGAAGAGACATTCGATGCCAGTGATTAGCGAGATGCTGCGCGGCCTCGAAACAGATCTGCAAGAAGGGACCGAGCCAGAAATCGCAACAAGCCCACAGGACCAACAAAAACAACACGAACCCACAACGCAGCAAAAGACGACAAAACCAATCACCCAAATCCCAAACAGCGACGACGACAGCGCGCCCCAGCATATCGAAGAATATGATCCTTTGACATCGATTCCAACAGTTCCCGACGACGCCGTCTCGCTCGACCGCAAAAAGAGCAACCTCATGCGACGCATATCTTTTTTCGCGTTCGGAAAGCGCAAGACAGGGCTGGGGCATTATCATCAGCATAATAAAGGCGCGATGGCCGTGAAGTGATTCTTGTTTACGCTCATTATCTGATTTGTCTCTTTCTCTACATATGTTTTATCTCCGAGGGCTCGGGGTTGACCTTTTTCCTTATACCCATTTGCGGATTTATGTTTCGGAGTTCGGAATTGCATGTGTGAGTGAGTAATCACAGCATTAAATCATGTTACTGTATAGTATATCGTGACTAGCGCTCCGCAAAAGAACTGCGCGGGCAAATTAAAAAATTAAAAAACTACTGACTCACCGGTTACATCTGATTAGTCTCGTAAACAAGATTTATGAGCGCATTCCTAAGCCCAATAAAGACCCCGATGGCCGGGCTTGTGGACGAACCCGGTTTAGTCACGCCCGAGATCGCTTCGATGAGTCAGTTCTGCCTCCAGGCATCGACGCGAAAGTAGACCTTAGTCACATCGCGTAAATACTTCCTCAGGCAAACAATATTAAATAAAAATCATCCTTCATGCCTTGTATTTCAGGATCATGCAGCAATCCGGTCCGCGGACGCGTCGCAACGGGACTCTGCAGTCGTGTGAGCCGTGTCGCAAGTCCAAGCTCAAGTGCGATCATGTGACGCCTGTCTGTGGCCGATGTATAGCAAAGGATATTGCGCATAAATGCTTCTATCACCCGTCGCCCATGACCAGAAAGGGTGTTGGCATTTTGCCGTTAGCAGCTGACAGCCAGCAGTCCCAGTCCTCTACGTAAGTTCTCTCTATTCAAATCATATGAAGTATTACCAGCTTATACAAACATCGGAATGTAAAAGTAGCTATAGCAGTACTCCGATGCATGGCGGTACTCCGATTCACAGTCCGACAAACTATGCTGCGGTTGAAAAGACAACAAGCTGGGTGCCGGCTGGCTACTTGGGCACTAGCAACTTCTTTTCCATTCTGCAGGACTTTGGCAATGAGATCCCGACTGGGTTTGAGACGCACAACATCGCTATTCCGCGGAATCTGCAGCCAGACCCTATCCCCGTCGGGGCAGAGGTGCTCCGTATTCTGTATCAATTTTCCGTATGTGATGTGCTCATTGCCAGGTACCAGGCCAACGTCTTTGTGTTTGCCATGCCGAACACCATCATCAACGCCATCGTCGGCTCCATCAGGCAGACACTCGAACACTTGGATGAGCCTGGCAAGCCAGTAACGCCACAGCTCGCGCGTTTCGCGCATATGGTTTTCCAGAACTCGTCAAGACCAATGGCAATCAACAGGTCTATGACTGTTGAGCAGTACTGCGCCTCATTCACCGGTCCCAATTTTCGATGGGAGGCTATTGGAAATTATTTCGCCGTTGCGGGGATGGCGCTCGTGGGCACGCCCGAGAATGACCCCGTATTGCTTGCGGCGAATATTCACAAGGAGACTTTGTTGAGTTTGCTGATTGAGGCTAGTGATATCTGCATCAAGTTCTGTGAGCATCCGGCGTCGGTGAATGAGTTGCTCGTGTTTCTGTTGAATAATGACTGCAAGCTGAAGACGCACCGATACGGTGATATCGGTATGTTGATGTTCCATATCATATATATCTATGAATTGTGGCTAAGAATATAGACTATCTGTGTTGGCGCCAGATAGGGGTGGTTTGGACCACCATAACGACCGCCGGCTTTCATCAGGAGAGCGGACCAGATGACGACTGTCCTTTCTTCCTGTCTCAGTGGCGCAAGCTGTGTGTCGTGGCTAATTACAACACCGACAAAAATCTAGCCACATTCATAGGACGGCCACCGATAATCCCCCGGCGATATTGCAACATCAGCGCTCCGCTTGACATCAGAGAAGAAGTGCTCGTGGCCGGGTCAGAAGCAGTCGCGCAAGCCGCCGCGCAACTGGATGTTCACGGATGGAACGCAAATAGCATACAACGTCTCAGCTTTCTGCGCATGCGTTATTTCGTTGCACTTCTACGTGAAGAGGTGCTTGAGATTGTCCTGGGATGTAAACAGGGCGACGTGATGCCAGTTGACGCGGCAGAGTTTGAGAACAAGGTCAAGTAGGTAAACACAACATTTCTGACCGACTGGGCTAACAACCTCTCAAGTCATGTAATGGAAAAAGCAAAAGCGAGCTGGGATACGACCCCCTCACACCTGCGGTTCGATCACCAGGGCGACGACATTGTCAAGACGGCTGCGAATGGTTGGGTGAGTCGGTATTCGCTCGTCATGCCGTATCTTGAACATCTATATTCCATTTTCCTGTTGCGACGAGCACTCGTGCAGCAGACGGGGTCGGGCCACGCGGAGCTCTTTGACACGGCGAGAGAAGTCTTGTCGACAGTCAACTATCTCACCAGCAATAAAGAGCTGATGGTTGATCGAAGTCGGCATTATGCCTGGCTGGTAAGAGCCCTCAACACAAGCAAGGCGAGATAAGGAGATAGGAGATAAGCTAACACACGTGTCTAGATGCTGTCGTATGGCGTCGCCAGTGCAAGCGTGCTTGCTCTGCAACTCCTGCACCAAAACCAGGGAAGCACGGCGTACGTACTGCCCGGACGGACCGACCTAATCCGGAAGCTGACCGTCTTCACCTCGTCGCTGTCGTGGGTAACACGACCGGACCACGGCGACTACGCGCTATGCATTGAAGCGGAGAGGCGTCTGACAGCGGTGCTGGATGAGATTCTGGATCCGACGCCACGGCCCGCCGAGGTCTCGGGCATGGATAGCTCGTCGTCAACGAATTTCGAGGGTCTGTTTGAGGGGTATGAGTTTTTCGGCATGCCTATGCCGGAACACGGGTTTTTTGCAGAAAACATGCCATGGCCGTGAGCTGCCTGTCTGCGCTTGGCAGGGGTCAGTGACGGAAGAAAGAAACCGAGAGAAGGAAGGATCAACTAAACGAGATGCGTCCATCACCTAAACGAGAGGTAGATATCAGGCTGGCAGCCACGTCCGCTCCAGCTTCTACAATTGAAATGACACAGGATGGATAGAGTTGGAACTTGGATCACTAGTTCGTCAGCTCGATCGAGGCAAGACATTCCTGTCAAGCCCCACGTGGTAGTTGCGCGCACGTGTTGTGGTGGTATTTATGTACGTATAACTCTGCCGGGGAGACAGACGCGGCACTTGTTCTAGATCAGTCTTACGTAACAATAGTAATTTAATGATTTAGCATCAATTGGATTATTGTCAAAGTGTACATACCTCGTATCTATCATACGTACGTGTCTTTTCTTTTTATGCTTTGGTGCTAAACGATGACTGCGAATGTCAGCGATGGAAGCGTCGTCGTGTTCCATGGAACGCCGCTCAGTAGTGCTTTCGATGCCGCTAGCCGGTTTGGGCTAGATTGTGGCCTGAGCTCCTGCATCCTGCGTGCTCTGCCGGATGCACTATGCACGCACCTTCTGCCTAAAATACCGTACTCTGCTGTATTGTATTATATGTCATGTATTGAATGTATAACATGTGTAGTATTACGTAGCTCAGCTGATGCTTTGTGTATGTCGAGGCAGGCGCGAGTCGAGCAAAAAAAGGCAGCTGCGAGTTGCAACAAGTCAGAACAGGCAGGCACGACCGGCGCGGTGGCCCTAGACCGCAACCGCTCTAGTGCGGCATGTCAAGCAGCGCTCTCGGCCAGTGACAGCGGCGCATCGCAGCACGTTCTCGATATAGTCTATCACTGCTAACCCGAGCAACTGATCCAGATGGGCTTAGATATCGGCTTCTCGGCTGTCTTTTCGCGCGTTCTCGTGCTCCACCTGGAGGGCAGCTGTTCAGTGTTCTGTGTGCCTACAAGCTAGTAAACCATCCAATCGAAGCGGCGAGACAACAGCATACACCATCTTCATAATGTGCACAGGCGCCCGCGCAGAAAATCCATCCCAGATCCACTCGACGCTTTTGTTATTACATCACATCTTCCTTCATCCTTTGCACATAGCTGGGTGCTATCTATCCTGGTGTTTGCTGCTGTCTATGCGATGGACGCCGTTGTCGCTCGTGACTTTGAAGACTGGCCGGAATGGCCTCTTCAGACCGCGCGACCAGGCAGTTATGCGTCGGCCACCACGCACAACTCAGACTCGAGTCTCTTGTCCGTCCGCAAGTTCATGCCGCCGCCCAGTCCGCCGACATCTCCCACAACTGTCAGTGACTACACGCGAAACTCACGCCTGCTGCCGGACGAGATTGTTCGTTTGAAACTGAATCCTTCGGTGACCATGTACGCGGCTTTCTGATCTTTACTTTTGGGGCTCTGTTAATGCTTGGGTTGGGGGATAGATCGTTTATTCGGAAGTCGAGGCTCTTTCGCATTCAGTACGGATACATCGACATTATCAAGGAAGCCAATGGCACGCTCAAGGCCCTGGAGCTGGGCGGCCAGCAGCACACTTTTGTGCATACCTGTGAGTGCAGCGTGATCTATCGTTTTACAAACTTGGAACTCATAGGAAAACAACTATAGTTGCAAACACTCGACTTCCCGTACCACATCTGGAAAACCCGCTGATGACAGACAATACGCCTCTGCGGGTATCCTTTCTAGACGAACAGACCGTTCAGACGTCAAATACCACATTCAACACACAGCTCTCTTACACCTTTGACCACTGGGATGGTGAGCTCTGTCTATCTATACTTCTTTTTATTGCAGGCAGGTCTAACAAGTCATGTATAGATTGCGTCCGATTCCAAGAAATCCTCCTCGCGTCCAAGCTGGTTTTTATGGCGGGCATTGCAGAGGCCAAGTCCAAGGGCCGCGGCGAAGAGTGCATCAGCCAGAATATGCGCCTGTTACGCGGCCGCCACGAGCGTATGGTGCTGCTGTTTTTCGCCAATTCACAACGCAAAGACCGGAAACGATATGTCTCAGTGCCGTGTGAGTTTTTCATATCTTTTACAATGCTCTCGGACTACAGATTGACGGTATAGTGAACTGCATTGACAAGATCGACGTGCCCAAGAAGGCTAGCCGGCCGATCTCCTTGCACCTGCTGCCCAACTTTGAGCTGCTTGCAGAGATGAAGGTGCTGCAACTGCATTTTCTTGATGATGAAGGTACGATTTTCTTTTTTTTTGTTCTGTCTGGCACTAGCTAATACGACACAGAGCGGAAAAAGTTTGGCGAGCTCCTGACGCAGCTCCTTAAGTGACTTGTGTACGAGATGTTAGATATACTGCATTGGCGTTGGATTGTAATATTGGACTGGACATCGGATACCGGACATAGGGTTATGCATTGTGGCGTTCCTGTAGCGATTTACTTCAAAATAATACCCACGTTTTCTTTTTCTTGCGCGCCACCTACCATTAGAATATAGCAACTAAAGACTAAGCCTCGTATCGGGAGAATCGAAGCGAGAGACCCATAGAAGAATAAGAAATTAATAAAAATTAGCCGCTCTGTCGGAGTCTGTCCCAACGCCTTTACCGCGGGCCTAAGTAGCACCTACGAGTAAACCAACCGGTGGAGAACATGTGACGGGCGTGCCCTAATTTACTAATTCGCCCAGGCCTGCACGTGCGCCGTTGCCGGGCGCGTGTTGGCCCTGCGTTCGTCTGCGCCGCCCAGCCCATGCACGCCTCACAAGGTTTATCGCTCCTTCCAATCCCGGATCTAAGCAGCTAACTTAACTTTTTCCCTCTGCCCAAAATCTTCTCGTGCCGCGCTAACCTCGCTGGTGGTCCCTGCGCCTATGGGCGGTCCCGTTGGCGAGATGGATTTGTTTCGCCGAGGACGTATTAATAACGAGACAAGTCTCTGTGATCGGCTGTTGTGCATGAGGCGTCCATTCGTTGCTGCAGGCTCTGCCTTCTTTCTGTGTTCCGTGCCTTTTCTGCTTTGAGAGCTGTCAAGCTTCATTATTTTGTTGAAAGAATCGTTGGTATATCTACACACCCGCCTCGGTTGAATCACGCCTACACCCGCAGCCTCGCGTTTCATCATGAATTGAACTGAGCCCTGTCGATTACCCCTCTTCGATAGCTGATCCGGAATCGCTTTGCTCTACCATACGCATTCTCTACCACACACTTTTTCTCTTGCAGAAGAGAACCCGCAACCATGGGCCGACTACATCGCCTGTACAAAACAGACCGAGCCCGCGATTTCGACCATGAGACGGTATTTCTTCTGCTCCGGATATGATATGCACTTCAGCTAACGGATCAGGATCGCTACGTGCGCATGCAACAAATCTACGATACGATAGACCGCCAGAGATTCCAATGGATTGTCGTCTTTGTCGCTGGCGTCGGCTTCTTTCTCGACGGATACACTGTACGTGAATTGCCCAACAAACCTGAAGTTCCAAAAACTGACCATCCCAGCTTTTTGCCAGCAACATCGCCCTTCCCATGATCACCTACGTCTACTGGCAGGACGACATCAGTTCGCATCGCACCACCTTTATCAACATTGCTACTCTCGCCGGTACCCTGGTCGGGCAGGTTGCTTTTGGGTTCTTGGCTGATAAGAATGGCCGAAAGAAGATGTACGGAGTCGAGTTAGTCCTGCTGATTACCTCTACCCTAGGCGTGACCATGGCCTCGACCGGTACCCACGGCAGCATGAATATTTTTGCCTGGCTGATCTGGTGGCGCATTGTCACCGGTATTGGCGTTGGTGCAGACTACCCGCTGAGCGCTGTTATTACTTCAGAGTATGTTGAACGTCGGTTTTGGTTGAGATTGAACGATGAAAATTGACATGACTTGTTAGATTCGCTCCGACGAAACACCGCGCGCGGATGTTGGCATCCGTCTTCTTCATGCAGCCCCTCGGCCAAGTCGCAGGCAATCTCGTTTCGCTAATCGTCGTGGCCGTGACCAGAAGCAACGGCGTAACCGACCCCATTCGCGCAGTTGATATCATGTGGAGATGGGTGATTGGCATTGGAGTTGTGCCAGCCGTGGTGGCATCCCTCTTTCGATTTGCGATCCCGGAAACACCTCGTTACTTGCTTGATATCGACAACGACCCGATCAAAGCCGAGTTTGATGCCAGTGCCTTGTTTGGCGAACCCACCGCTGAGAGGGATTCTGAGTTTGACCGGCCTTGGGACGGATCAACCCTACCTCACTCGTCGAGCTTCTCGCAGGTCAGCGCCGGTGGCTCGGCGGACGGCTCTTCGATCATCGGTGGAAGCATCGCGACCAACACCGAATACACCTTGCACCCTCCTACTTTGCAGTCGCATTGGCGACTGGCTTGGAACGATATGGTCCACTACTTTTGGGCCGAAGGCAACTGGCGCACCTTGGTGGGGACATCGCTTGCCTGGCTGTTCCTTGACTTTGGCTTCTACGGGATAGGGCTATCGAGTCCGCAGTTCTTGGCTAAGATTTGGGGGTCACTGCGACTGCATGGTTCAGCGCCAATGTGGATGACGAACGACAACCCAAATGCCAACGTCTTTGACATGTTTTTCAATACGTCTGTCCATGCAATGGTCATCCTCAACACCGGCAGTATCATAGGCGGGTTGTTGTTGATCCTTCTTGTGCCCAAGTTTGACCGCGTCACGCTGCAGAAATACGGATTTCTGGTTTTGGCGGCGCTTTTCATTGCCATGGGCGTCATGTTCATTACGACGCAGAAAGAGGGACCTGTTGCAGTAGTGCTGTACATTATCGGACAGCTGCTGTTCAACCTTGGTATGTTTTTTACCCTCTCTCTTTTTATGTTTTATGTTACTAACTTACCAGGCCCCAACGCCACTACTTACATGATCCCCGCCGAAGTCTTTCCCACACGGTACCGGGCTTTTTGCCACGGACTCAGCGCAGCCTCTGGCAAACTAGGCTCGATCCTTGTGCAGCTGCTATCCGCATACTACAACATCGGCAGCACGGGCCTCAACAATCATCAAACGCAGCGGTACGGATGGATTCTGGTCGTGTTCAGCGCGGCCATGATCGTTGGCGCGGCCGTCACGCACTTCCTCATTCCGCCTCTCCAGCGCAAGCCACGTCGCGGCCGCTCGTGCAACGTGACCAGTTTTTGGAATGGCGAAAAGGAGAAGACGCTGGAGACGCTGGCTCTTGGGCGTCTGGGCGAGAGCAGTCGGTATGCGGTGCGCCGGACGCGATCGGTGCATCGAGTGAACGTCCGCGCGTACGAGTGAGGTTTTCTGGAGATAGAAATGTTTCATTTCGGGATAAAATGGTTGGGGTTCATTCTTTGTATTTTCTTGGCGTTTGTCTGGACTGCGCTATAACTTTGAGGCATGTGTACATACATTGATAATATAGAATAATAATAAGGTGGAAAAGATATCCCGGTTATCGATGAAAATAAATAAGGCCCGTCACATGACCCCCCACAGTAACATATGTAACATTTAGGGCGCCCAGCCATCATTCCCGATTGGAGGGTGTAATTATTAATAATCTGCTCAAATGGGCGCTCCCCTTGGACCCCACCCGCTTCCAGACTGACCCAGGAGCTTGGTTGCTGATTGTTGCAATCTTCAATTCGAGCAGATTTTTGTTGTTCGTGATTGGCCGGGGCAGTGCGCAGATTCGAGCCCGTTATTTCTTGGTTCTTTCCGTGCGCGACTACATATGATGTCGTTTCCCTTTATCCTCTGACAGACAACCTTCATCTTCAACCTTTTATCTTCAACTTCAACTTCTAGTCAACTGCAATTGCGACAGCGATAATCAAGCATCAATCATGGATATGCCAAGCATGACCATGGGCTCTGCCACCAGCACGGCATCCGCCGCCATGAGCTCGATGACCGGCATGTCCAGCATGGACATGGGCGGCAGCTGCAAGATCTCCGTATGCTGATCCATTATTTAACAACACCATACGAAAAATACTGACCTGCTCTGACAGATGCTCTGGAATTGGAACACAATCGACGCTTGTACGTTCTTGTTCTATCATTTTAGATGATAAATATGTTTATAAATTACAGGCTTTATATCCTCCAGCTGGCAAATCAAATCCCACGGCATGTTCGCCGGCTCCTGCATCGGCGTCATCCTGCTAGTCATGTCTCTCGAGGCTTTGCGTCGACTATCCAAGGAATACGACCGATACATTCTGCGTCGTTTCAAGCGCCAAATTGCGTTAGACGCGGCGTATGCTCGCAACCCTATCAGCACCACCACTACCGGCGACACCCAACAAGACGATTCTACCAACATAACCGTTCAACCACAGACAAAATCCCCAGCAGCAGCAGTGGTGTGTAGTACACCACCACTCCGATTCCGCCCCTCACTTGTTCAACAGAGTATTCGCGCGTTACTGCACATGGTTACCTTTGCGGTGGCGTATTTTGTCATGTTGTTGGCCATGTACTACAACGGGTATTTTATTATTTGCATTTTCATTGGCGCGTATCTGGGTGGGTTTGTGTTTAGTTGGGAGAGTATAGCTATATCTGCTGAGTAGGTTTAATTTTTCCCTTCTCCTTTTTTATTTTTTCCCTTGAAACTTGACTGTTTAGGAAGAAGCTAATGATAGGTAGACCGAATTCGATGGCGACGGCGGCGACGGAGGAGGTTACGGTGTGTTGTGGGTGATGGATTATGCTAGACTTGCATCAATTGGTGCACATATATATACATATCTCTTAATGAAACGACAACTAGAATTATATCTATATCTATAAACGTCAAGTCAAATAAAAAACATAGTCAGGAAATCAACAAGTCCAAGATAAAACATGATATCAATCGCTCGTGCTCGTAGCATGCACAATGTACATTTTGAAGGCAACATATAAATTCCAAAGTAGAAGCTTTGCAAGCTCTAAAGAGAAAGAATCTTTTCCTTGTCCGTCTTACCCTCAGCCCTAATCTGGCGACGACGCTCACGCGCAACCACCAGTCCATACGCCACCGTCGACACCGTTCCCACAAGCGCCATGGCCATCAGAATCCAGTATCCGCGCTTATAAAGCGGGGCGTCGTCCTTGACAAAGCAAAACACCGCGACGATCCCACCTGCGTTACCAACACCAATCACAAAGCCCGATCCAATACTGCGCTGCGCATGGCCCTGCAGGTTCATCAACACCCAACAGATAATCACAGCTCCGGCGCTGAATGCGCCCATGGTGATGAAGATGATTCCCAGGTACTCTGCCGAAAAATGCTCGGTGCCGTGCATGGTCAACATGATGGCGATGCCGATGATGATGAGCATGTCGCCAATCAGGATGAATGGGTAGCGCAGGCTCAGCTTGTCCGAAAAATATGCCATTACCAGGCAGAGTCCGAGAGCTGCGGCAAAGGGCGGCACGCTGTGTAGTTGCGTCTGGATGGTTCCGTATCCCAGGGCTCTGATGATGGTCGGCGCAAAGTAAGAAAAGGCGTAGATGGGGATCACAATAGCTGTGTCGGTCTGGTTAGATTCTTCACATCAGAAATGTCTTGCGCAAGGTCGACTTACTAAAGTACATGATCGCCGCCAGGTACGACTTTGGGTCTTTGAAGAATTCAGCCATGTCAGACTTGGTCACAGAAACCTCATCGTCTTCGTAGTTGCGAGTCTTGGCAATCACCGCGGCCTTTTCTTCTTCAGTCAACCAGGATGCCTGCTGAGGGAAATCGGCGCAACAGAAAAAGGCGACAATGCCGACGAGGATGGATGCAATGCCTTCTAGCAAGAAAATCCACCGCCAGTTCTCCAGACCGCGCAAGCCGTCCATTTTGGCAATAGCAGATGCCAACAGACCACCAAAGGCGCCGGCAAAGATGACCGAGGACCAGTAGAAAGTAAATCGCTTCTGGGCTTCGGAGCGCTTGTACCAAAAGCTGATCAGATAGAAACTGCCGGGGAAGATACCGCTTTCGGCCAGACCGAGGAAGAATCGAGTTGCAATTAAACCGCCATAGCTCTTGACAAAGGCTTGACCGAGCATGACAATGCCAAAAGCAATGATACAGCCTGACAGCCAGACATGCGGCTTGACCTTTTTCATGATTACGTTGGATGGGATTTCGAAGATAATGTAGGGAATGTAAAAGATCAGTAGAGCGACGTTCTCCCGGTCGCCGGTCGCAATGTCCAGATCCTCCGGCATGCTCATGGTGAGCGCATTGGAGATGTTGACTCTGGAGGTGAGTCAGTACGAATCAAGGGATGATCATGTATGCGCATATTGATTGACAGGGAATTAATCAAAGAGTTTTCATAAAACATACCGGTCCAAGAACGCGACCAGGTAAATGGCAAACAGCATTGGCATCACACGCATGTCAATCTTGCGGACCAGCGCGGCATCGTCGACGTTGGACGGATAAACAGGGCCATCCTCATCGCTTTGCGGGCTTGAGCCCGGCAACGGGTCGATTTTATCTTCCTCTACAGATGGTCAGTAATCGATTGATTATATTTGCAGCACACACGAAATGAAAAAAAATACCTGGAGCTCCCATTTTGGCGAGGGCGAGATGCGTCGGCAAAATCACGAGGCTAGCTGCAGTCAAGAGTAAAAAGAGACAAAAAAGCAAGCGGAAAGAAAAGCCAAGTCAGCCAAGCGCCCCGACACGTGAGCCGGACGAGCTTAGCGACAATTATTACTAAAACAACGCTTTCTCGACCCTTGGGTGATCATCCACTCGTGCGCGTTCCGAATAATCAGAAGAGGAAAAAGAGCGACGGGCGTGGGCATCTAGTTAAAGGACAGCCAACTAGCGAGGCAGGACTAATTTATTCTTTCGTTTGTTGAACTTGCTGCCAGTGGGACCGCGTTAGTCGCAGTCGCACCGTAACACGGAGTACGGAGAACGTGTCTGGTTCGCCGGTCGTACGCCGTGCGACATGAATTAGTCGAAATTTCAGAACTTCAGGTGAGCGAGACCGCGATCGGCGCACAATGTGGCACAGCAGGGAAGTGTGTATTTATGTATTGTTATGCCCGGAGACGGACGGAGGACTCGTATATTAGGGGAGAGAATACGACTGATGGCGTGGCAGATTCTTCCACCACGAATACAGAAGAACAACACTCAGATCCAAAAAATCAACAATATACGACTACGACGAGCACCAGTTGGTCCCGGTAATAACAATTTTGTCAATAGCCGATCCAAGTGCACGTCCATTACCCACTGCCCTCCTTCCACTGCGTTCAGAGCGGCGAGTACGGAGTATTTTACTACGTACTATTTATCAATAATGCACACAATTTTAGAGGGAGCACTAAACTACGAACCGAGCGAAAAAAGAAGGAAAAAGGAAAAACGCGAGAAAATAGGATTAAGGGTGGGCCGGGAAGTTAATTTGCGCACTAGTAGATATTCGGAATAGTCGCCGGACCCCGGGTGTCTTGCGAGCGTCTCTGGCTGGTCTGCATGGAGAACAGGGACTGGGGTAGGTCCTTTAGTGCAGCCCGTAGTGGGCCAAAATGTGGGTCAGCCTCGGCCCTACTGCTTTGACTGACGCCATTATTGGTTGACAGAGACGGTTCTTGTAAGACGACTTCCGCTTTAGGAATGATGGATCCTGCGCTAGTCCTTTCACGGCTTCCTCCCCCGGGCGATCGAGGATTTCCCGCGTGGGACTGAGCCAATCACAAATTCGTCTCCGCGTTGCAAAGACCCGTATATGTACGGGATTTCATTCGCTGAACGGCACGATTTCTACAATTAGTCTCGCTCTGTGTCTGTTACCCGTCTCCGCATATGTTACGTGCTACGGTGCTATAATAATAACCAACTCTTAACCTGTTGTATGTTAAAGTTTAAAGCTAGTAGTATTTGTGGGCTGGGGCTGTCAGATTCTCGTGACAGGAACTGGTAGAAGTCGGAACTCGTCGACTGCATTCTATGGAACTGCTAACCTTGCCTCCCGCCGCCACGTTGCCTCCCCTCGTGCAGCAAGCCAACAAACCTGTGTGTTCTGAGGGAGGCAAATAATGCACAGCTCGGCTGAAAATTATTAACACGCAACCATTAATGACTGGGGTGCGTAAGCCCCCACCGGAACGACATCTGGCTAGCCGTCGACTACCCTAGTTGGTCGATCGCCAGTCAGACTGTCGTCGCATTATACAGTGGTAAACTTGAAACTTCTACCACGTCTTGCTTGCTTCGTTTCCTCTTGGCAACGGAGAGTTTAACTGACCGATCCGATCTACGAGGGATCGTGATGATGGTGAACCCTGCCCATGCGCAGCAAAGAGTTCGCACTGTACGTAGTAGGTCAAAGCCGTCGCCCAATTTTAAGGCGCTGCTCTAATGAGATGATCGACCTGCATATAAGAACGCGCATGGACGATGGGTGGAATAATTATCGACTATTAGAAGGTCCGGGATGTCGATGATGATATGAATGATGCACTGATGCTTGCGGCGGTGGATACTTCAGCCGCCACAGCGCTTGATCATGCCCAAGCCGATTTAGTTCCAGCTCCTGGAGAAGTTAAAACCCACTGTCATGCTGCTCTGCAGACCCCGGTTTCTTCTCTACTGACCAATCCAGCCTCATTCCTCAGCCCTTGGCTGCAGTCTAATACACGGCCCGTTTGGCATTTCGCCCTTAGTTCTCGATAGTGTCCTTCTGACTGGTGGAGAGATCTCCATGGATCGCCCTCCTTCTGCGTGAATTATCACAAGAGAAAAGCCCCGTACTAAGAATAAGGATAATGCTCCGACATCACCTGCAAATGTGCCTTTCTAGGCTGCTCACTATTTATCCAACCTCCTCGGTAGCCTACTCCGAACAAAGTCGCTAAGACAATAGACCAGGGGGAGGAATTTAGACCGGTCCTATTTTTTGAGACCATGCCATGCGCCTCGTATTTGCTTTGAATTATTGGTCCTTTAATACGGACTTACTAATATTACTTTCAATGCGGCCCTCCATACTTCTCCCATTCATATCCAAGGGGGTCTTTACACCCGGCATTTTCCTTCCTCGCGACAACCTTCACCTCATCGCCTTTTAGAGGAGTTGGTCGACTCTGCCATTCAATATGGCTACAACGACGGCGTCGGCCGCGCAGTCGACCTTTACTCCGTGGCAAAATCCTCCTGCCGGCGTGACGTCCAATCCAGACCATCCAGAGACACTTACCTACAAAACCAACATTACGATTGGCATAGCGTTGCCTGTTGTCACCATCTTCTTTGCCTGTCGGCTCTGGGCTCGCACTTATATCAAAAGAACATGGATTTTGGAAGACTGTAAGAGCTGGTATTGGCATGTTGATATGGGGCTGCTTACTGACTTGTTTCGAACAGGGTTGGTGACGATATCATGGGTGAGAAAGATATGAAAGAGATAAGAAAGATAAAAAACACTAACTGGTACTGTTCAGGCCGGCATAGTAGCATATTGTGCAGTCATGAGACTCGTCATGGATCACCATGGTGGGCAACACGCCTGGGACATCACAGCGGAACAGGCCAAAGATGCTGGATATGTGGGTTACTTCTTGTTCTCGTCTTATTTCCAAGCCTGGCTAATTGTGTGTTTTTTTTTTCTACAGTGGTTTAACGTCGCCTCGGTTCTGTACGGTGTCTTTATTATGTTTACCAAGCTATCCGTACTATGGCTTTACCGACGAGTTTTCTCGCCCATGAAATGGAGTCCATTGGACACGGTGATCGTTGCCCTCATCGTCATAATGATAGGTTTTTACGTCAGCACCACCATCGTTAAGATTTTGGAATGTATCCCGAGAGCCAGAATTTTCGACAAGACGATTCCCGGGCATTGTATCAAGTTTGTCTCAACGAGCCGACAATTTGCTGGGATACAAGGCTAATGGTCCCACAGTGTCTCGTCTCTTCTTAATGCTAGTGGCTTGTTCAATACAATCACCGATTATATTATTCTTCTTTTGCCCATGCACGCTGCCTGGAAACTGCAATTGAACCGAACCAAGAAGCTTCTCGTTATTGCTGTGTTCACCTTTGGTCTCTGGTATTATTCTTTCGTTTTAAGGACAGGTTGAATCATGATATTGACTTTGAACAGCGCCCCTGTATTTAGCACTGTTGGTTTCGTCGTCCGTCTCCAGTACAGCAATAACCCGGATACCACGTGGACTCAACCCGACATTCTCCTCTGGGGGTGAGTTATGCTTTTCTTTCATTTTGATGAACAAAGCTAACCAAAATTTAAAGATGTGCCGAATGCGTCTCAGGTTTCCTAGTAGTCTGCTTCCCCGAAATGTCATTCTTGATCAACCGCAAGGCTCGCAAGCGCAACTATCCGCGACGCCCAACCAACAGCATGCTCGAGGCCTCGACCGAACACGGCGCGCATTCGCGCTCTCGGTCACGCAAAATGGCTAGTAATCGCGATGACCTGACGTATTACGAGCTCGACGACGATCTTATCTACGGTGTGCGGGTTAGTCCGACGGCCAGCAATTCGCGATTGCACGAGCCGGCGAACGGAACGGTGCAGGTTCACCATGAAATCACGATAGAGTCGAGCAAGAAGGAGGATTTGATTCGATAGAGATATACGCTTTTTAGTTGCTATTTTATTTCTGTACATACTTTTTGAAACAGGGTTGGGTCAACTGGTTGTTTGGTATTGGGTGATTTACTTCTGGCTTTATTCGGCATCTGGATACCAGACTTGGACATGTAATATTTTATTGATTTACAGATCATACCATGGCGCTTGATCTTGCTCCAATGCTACTATGGCTATTATGGATTCACTATAAATCATGAGAGTAACATCAATTGATATTCACTAAGTTCAAGAAATTCTCAGCTATTCAATAGCCTATCAATAGTGTGTCTCTTCGACCTTCCTGTTTAATTAAACTTGGCCGTGCGTAGCACACAGTACTAGAATGCTCAATACTTCTTTTCTCTTTTCATCTTAATTAGACGATCAAATCCACACTTACCCCTGACCAGTCCACCTTTGTAGGCGTTCGCCGTTCACCGTTTGCCACTCTTTTTATCCCGGCAGAATTACAGACATCATCTCATTTATTAGCCTTTAAGCTATGTGTTGTGGTTAGTCCTAAGCCGCTTAGCGAGGTGGTTAGTATAGATTAGTATCCTAGCTAACACTCGCGGCTTAAGCGAGCTGACGTGTTAAAGTCGGGCGCTGCGAATGTAGGGAATGGGGTATAGGAGGATTTTCTTCTCCAACTACGTAAAGCCAGCTGTGCTTATAGTTATAATGTTCGTCTGATAAATGCAAGCATTTTTGTGGACGTTATCACAAATGTTTGCCAACCCTACCCTCTTTTGAGGATGTCCCACCATATCATAAACCGGGCAAGTAATTGGATCACTATTACTAATGTTACTCTATACGTATCAGTGATCACCGTTTGTGCCTCTCGAGTCTCCACCTACCGGCATTGTGCGTACGCTGTACTCCGTACATGCTATGTACTACATTAACGCAAAGTCCCCGTACTCCGTAACTCGTTCCGAGTTATCAAGTCAAGCTTCGAGGCTCGTACAGATCATCGTTTACTGTGCTTCGGCGTGTTATCTTCTAGACCCTAAGAGGCTGGTACAGTAGTACTGTCTCAGGGCAAGAGTTTGTATTCTCGGAAGAAGCTTGTTCCTGAATACGAAGTACCCACATATCACTATTGTTCGTCAGCATATTAATTTTGTGCACCTAGCGGCACGTCGTCTGGGCGATCCCTCACATGCGGAAAATCTATGCCTTGTACGACTCCGTTTACGCGTACCACGTAGGACAAGCATATACAGAGTACGTATGTGCGCCGAGTCAAAACTCACAGCTTAAAAAATCTCCCCGTGAGACACATAAAAATACCTTGTTTCTAAACTCAGACTATAAGTTAATAGTTATGCTTTTTGCTACCTGACCGCCATGTGCACAACTTAATGAGATTATGATGTGCGGAAAGTAGAACTTGAACCAGCCCAGAAATAGTTCCCGATGCGGAAACTCTACAGCCCTAACTCACGTACTACGTACTACTTACTCACTAAAGTCTGACACCTAAAAACCCTGTTCTCTAGTCTCAGTTCTATAATAATCGGCCTTTGACTTTGTCTTTTTTTGGTCCAATACGAAGACGCTCGGACTATGGAGGTACGTAGTTTCTCCGTTGTTTACCCGCTTTGCCCTCGGGCCCTGCGCTAAATCCTTGTTTTCCTATTCAGGACCAGCAGACAATTTAAGCTAATTAACGCACGACTACTTGATCTGCGCATAAAAAACCAGGTTCAACTTAAAAAACAAAGAAGGTTTAGGTTTCTCTTCTATGCATGGCATGCGAGTAAAAAGACTAATCAGAAGCTTGACTAATTAGTGTTCCCCTCCACGGTTCGTACCAATTTTTCGTTGTTACGTACTTCTGCCTTTGGCTTTTGGCGATCAAATTGATGCTTTTTCAAGTCTTGGCTTCCGAGTGGAGTGTAGTGGGTATGCCATTATGGCGATTGACGATTGACGTCAACTGTCATTGTCGAGGCTAGGGCATGTCAAATTGGTCATTTGTTGGTACGCTAAGAAGTAGTAATTACGTGGTACTATTGATTTCCAAATTTCGTTGTTGACGGTTGTAAACGTGGGAAATAATAGACATCTGGAGCTTGAAATGTTGAACAACTGTAAATTGCCCAGACAACTACATGTACATGGAGCCGATGTACCTTGTGTCCACATACGGAATAGTTGTATGTAAAGTACATATAAAATGACTATATCTAAATATTTGAATATTAATCCAGATGTCCAGATGTTATTTCGAGGTCAATTGATACATATACTTTCTTTCATGTTGGATAACGGGGGCAGTGGTTTATCTATCCACTGAAGAAGCCAGATACAAAGTCGTGATAATGACAAGAAATAATGACAAACAAAGAAGAATACGTGACGGGACAGATGTGATATACTACAAGCCATCACAGTCAGCAAAACTAAAATGTGCTGGTTGCAAGCCGACTAGCAGCATTCTTTGCATCCAGCCGGCCATCGTCCTCCTCCTCCGCAATAGAACTAACACCGCTCAGAGCTCGAGTTCGCCCTTTGCCAGTGTCGCCATTGGCGCTGTCATCCTCTGGAATCGGGACGACAACCGCGCCTCCACTGACGCTCCGGCTCAAGCTGTCGCCGCGACGAGGTACACCACTCCATGCATCACCTTTAGGTCCTTGGCTCGATGCCAGACTTGCCCTTCGCACCGCAGGATGCGCTTCCCGCCCAAGACGGCTCAGACCACCAGAGGCGTCAATCGCCCGAATGTCTGCACGTACGCTCTCGAGCAGAGCCAATGTTCGACGTTCGGCTTCAATCTGTCGTAGTGTGTAGTCTCGAAGGCTGGAGAGGACATCGTTCGAAGTCCGGTTGAACCACTGTCGCGTTTCCAACAACAAGTTCGCAGTTACCCTTTCGGTCTTTTTCGTAAGATACGTTTCTTGTCCGATAGCCTCATCCAAAGCACTGATAGCTTCGTCCACCTTGTCTGTGCGAACTGATGTGCTGCCCTTCAACCGGTCCGCTGCGGCACGCTTGCTACGCGCCGTCTGCTGAGCCTGAAGTAGCTCTCGAAGCAGAATATGGCGATTCGTCAATGTTTCTTTAACAATAAATGCGTCTGATGAGTGGTACTCCAATGGGTCCCCTAGTGTCGTTGCTTCTGCTGTAGCCTGGGCCGCCTGGTAGTCACCAGTTGTTTGGATAATTCGGCCAAGTTTACGATAGGCATTTGCTAATCCAGTATGTGTCTCTTGGACATGCATATGTCCAAGCTTGACGCCGAGATCGGATTCTGCCAAGCCGAGGCCTGTTGCAATGAATGTCAGAACCCAGCTTGTCTTTCACGCTTCGTAAATTGCTATGCTTACCTCTTCGGCTTTTAACTACGCGGTCAACTTTTTGACTCGCATCCAGAGCACCAAGATAAAACATCTTCACAACAGGGCGTGCGCTTTGTAGCTCCGGGGTATCATCCGGTGGTGGTGCGAACTGCTTGATGACCTTTCGACGAACGCCAGTTGCCGGTTGCCTCATCCGGACGACAGGGCTATAGCCAAAATCGCTTTCGACGAAAAGAACAACCTCGTCATCATGAGTGAGAATTTCATTCCCAAAAACGTAGTTCATCCACCTCTGCATGGAACTCTTGACTCGGATCTCATCTTCTTCCGTTCCAGCACCTGCCGGGGTCAGCGGGGGAGGGACGGCCGGCACAATAGCTTCCGGGTTTGAGGATATCAAATGCTCGGCAAGCTTGACAAACTCCGAATGGGTGCGTCGAACATCTCGGTATTGCGTGGTGCGAAATTTGGGGATATTGGTCTACCACGTGGTCAGCTAAACCAATCATTTATCTCACGAAAAGCCGTCTCAAACACACATAGACATCAAACCGTAAAATGGGGTCTTTCTTTCCCGTGCGCTCCAAAGCAGTTATCTTCCCTTGTATCTTGTATGCCGGTGCCGGTGGCCGGGCATTTTGTCGAGCTCCAGTCTGATAACGAGCAGGACCCTCGGATCGGGGCGATTGTTGGTTGGCAGTAGGCGAAGGCTGCTGACCGGACGCGGGTTCACCAGCTTGGGCACCTTGAGGCGTCTCTGCAGCCGCCTCTGGAGCTCCTCCTTGCGTAGTCCCGGACTCGCTTGCCTGGTAATTCCCGTAGGGCGATTGTTGGTGCGGAGGTAAGGGCGCGGAGGGTACGTCAGTGACTTGTCCGGCGGAGGCGAAGCTGTTGCTATCAGGGCGCGGGGACCCCCAAGGCGAAGGTTCCGCGGGATCGTTCGACATTGAAGAGTAATCCATTCCTTATATTCGTGCGATGATTCGAGTGGTATTGGCCGGCGCGCAGTCAACCACCAGCTGTCCCGTTGCGGTGGGAGTTCAATGCATGCGAGCGCCGAGACTTGCCACACTGGGTCGGTAGGAGGGACAGTATTCAGGACAGCCCTCTCAAAGCAAAGATGGATGCGACAATTTATCGCACGCAGAGAGGTCAGCACAAAGATAGAGACAGAATACACAGAGAGGAGGGGAGGTCGAGCAGGCAGTCACGGCAGTGTGGAGCCGGCGAGATGACATCGTGAGGGCCAAGCCTGTGGGTCCCCAGCAGGCTCATGATTGGCCAATCCCGCGTGCCTGGTGAAAGCTGCCACTGCACTTTCATTATCGATGTTGTTTTGTCAATTCCGCTCAACTACACTGCTCGACTGATTCCGACTCAATCATGAGGGCAACTGGCAATTAAAAAATTACTGTATATCTTCTGCTGTCTATTGTGGCGCGAACATGGTGACTGCCCCTTTCTTGGGGAGGGCTATCGCCCGGCCTGTAACGGGCTTGTCAAGAAGACCAACATGCATCTACACATCGAATAATATCTCAAGAAAAACAGCTCTTGCTGTCCTAAACCAAGGGCTTCCTCGAGACTTTAGCGCTACATGCCTTCTTCAGGAAGCAATCGACCTGGAAAAGACTCGCAACATTGGTATTATTGCTCATATCGATGCCGGCAAAACCACCACGACAGAGCGCATGCTCTACTACAGTGGCTTTACACGACGAATAGGTGATGTTGACGATGGTTCGACAGTCACAGACTTTCTCCCTGCGGAGCGGGCGCGGGGTATTACCATTCAGTCTGCTGCTATTACTTTTCATTGGCCTCCGCAAGGAGCAGCTGGCGAGGTCGACAAGCTGAGCGTCCAGGAGCTGGACGCCAAACGTCTGCCAAGATCATCAGTTTCTCATACAGTTAATTTGATTGACACGCCTGGTCATGCCGACTTTACCTTTGAGGTGCTTCGGTCGTTACGAATCCTGGACGGAGCAGTGTGCATTCTGGACGGGGTGGCTGGCGTTGAAGCGCAGACGGAGAAAGTATGGCACCAGGCTAGTACATATAAAATCCCGCGCATTGTGTATGTCAACAAGCTAGACCGAGACGGTGCCGCTTTTGGAAAAACGGTACGCGAAGTAGGCTCCAGACTGCAGGGCTGGCCCGCAGTCTGCCAGATTCCATGGTTCCAAGGAGGCGACGGCCGGTTTACGGGTATTGCAGATGCAGTCTCACTTAATGGTCTTCTATGGCAGGAAGCTGGAGATGGAAAATCGGTCACAGCGTTCGACTTGGCGGGACTGGAAGCAGAGGACGGAAAACTCGCCAGTGAATTGAAGCGCGCTCGAACGGCTTTGGTTGAGTTGCTAAGTGAGCATGACGAAGACATGGTTGAAAAATTCTTTGAGCATGAAGAAGACCATTTGGCTATTCCGCCCATCGACATTCTCAAAAGCCTTCGAAAATGTCTACTCGACCCTGCGAACAAGATTATACCCGTCTTTGCTGGCGCTAGTTTCCGCAATATGGGAGTGCAGCCTCTGCTCGATGCGGTCACTAACCTCTTGCCTGGGCCGACAGAATCTCCTGACCCGGAAATCAGTATTGGAAATACTACCGGAAGCCTCAGTCGACTTCTTAGCGGAGAATTGACCGTGGATCAGAGCAAAACAGCCACGACTGTGAAACCCAAGCAAAAGAAGAAGACCGCTCTACCTGCACCTTCTACAACGAAAAACCTGGTTTCTAGTTTGGAGAGCTGCTCGTTAGCATTTAAAGTTGTTAGTGACGCGAAACGTGGAGTACTCGTTTACGTCCGCGTCTATTCCGGATCTCTTAACCGACAAAGCCTTCTTTACAACACCAATCTCAATGTTACAGAGAAAGCTCCCCGTCTTTTCAAAATGTACGCCAATGATGCCGTGGAGGTTGAGTCTATCTCTGCAGGTCATATTGGAGTAGTTGCCGGGTTGAAACATGCTCGGACGGGTGACACCTTGATATCCTGTATAGGTAGCAAGATGACTCCTCCGGAACCGCTAAATGCACTTCAACTTCGACCCATTGATGTGCCTCCTCCTGTTTTCTTCGCTAGCATTGAACCCCACAGCCTCAGCGAGGAAAAAAGCATGCAAGAAGCTTTGGCATTGCTGCTACGGGAAGACCCCAGCTTGCAAGTGACCATCGACGAGGACTCTGGCCAAACACTCCTCAGCGGTATGGGAGAGTTGCATTTGGAAATTGCCCGAGACAGACTGGTCAACGACTTCAAAGCAAAGGCTTCCATGGGTCGAATCGAGATTGGCTACCGCGAGTGTGTCGTAGGCCAGTCGAGTGCCGTCACCAAGACCTTTGACCGTGAAATTGCAGGACGCAAGGGCAAGGCCAGCTGCACAGCTGTCGTTGAACCGTATGACCCAGCCGAAGAAGAAGATATAGGTTTCGAAGAAAACGTCATCTTCTCCCAAACCCGCGATGGGAACCAAATCGTCATCCGCGCTCCTGGCCTTGATACCACCACGGACAAGAACGGCAACGAGCAGAGCTCCCAATTACCATCACATCTGGATGTCAGCACTTTCCAAACCTCTCTCTTCAACGGGGTACTCTCGGCACTGGCGCGCGGACCGCAGTTCACATTCCCCATACACAGCACAAGAGTCACCCTCACCTGCGATGTTGTCGAGCACCTGTTTGGATCCGAAAGCAGCACATCAGCCATCTCAGCAGCGGCTCGACTCGCCACGCAAAGCGCGCTGCGAGACCTAGTCGCGACATCCCCCAATAACAGCACCGCGCTGATGGAACCAGTCATGAACGTCATCATCAGCGTCGACGAGACCAGTCTCGGCGCTGTAGTACACGACATCTCCTCGGCACGCGGCGGCCACATTATTTCGCTGGACGAGGAAACCCCAATCACAACGACCATTGCCAACAGTAGCGCAGATGATCAAGCCGCCGACATTGACGTAAGCAAAATATACGCTCCGCCGGACCCCTTCGAATCGCCGTCTGTGGCTGGTGGTCTGCCGACGCAGGCTTCTGCGATGCAAGCGCGCACGATCACGGCCAAGGTGCCGCTGAAAGAGATGGTTGGGTATTTGAAGCATCTTCGCAGTCTCACGGCTGGTCGTGGAACGTTTGTAATGCATGTTGATAGATTTGAGAAGATGTCGTCGCCGAGACAGAAAGCGGTATTGACGGATTTAAGCAACATGTAAAAAAAAACAAAGATTGATCTGTTTGAATATATATGCCAGCATGTATCATAGAAAATAATAATTTTTGTACAATATAGCTAATTTATTCATTTAGTAGAGGGATATCAACTGCTCTACAAGTGAAGCTAGCCCAAAGTAGGAAACAAACACTACAAGTATTGATACGGAGAACAATTAAGTATTTATTCCCTACCACTCTTCTCCCCAATCGTCCTTCTCTTTGCTCGGCGCATTAGGTATCGTAGAGGAAGCCACGCCCGTGGCGGCAGTGGTCGTATTGGCTCTTGAAGCCGACGTAGATGACGTTGACGGCGTGTGCCTCAACGCTGTCGTGCCGATAGAGCCAGACTGCCTCTTTTGTTGGTTTTTCTGCTCTCCAAGCGCTGAAAGGTCATCCCAGAAATCCTGGCGCTCGGGCTGGTGACGCCGCTGACCAGGTGCGTCTGGACCTTCCACAAAACGGTTGAATTGGTCGGCCGCGCCCTTTGCGCCTGTCTGCAAGTTCTGGCCAAGTTGTGCGGCTTGAATTCGTGCTTGGGCTGCAAAGTCTGATTCGGCAAACTACAGTACAAGTAAGAAAAGAGGCCATTACCCCACGGAAAGATGTTGAAGAGAGCGTGTAATGATACGTACCGACTTGGCCGTAGGCTGTATATAAGAGTCATTTACAGTCTTCGCACCTTTGCCAACGGCTGAAGCAAACCACCCAAAGCCCTTGGAAAAAGCTGCAACGGGATCTTTTTGAAAATCTTCAAATCCAGGCACTGGCCCTTCTTGACGCGGAGTGTTAGATACCGGAAGTCCACCACCGAAGCCGCCATATTTCCCACCTTGCGAAGGAGCTAGGTCTTCACGTCGTGATGCATTTTCATTCCCCATCTTCGCAAAGTACGCCTCGTTGCGTTCTTTCTGCGTGGGGCCGCTGTTGAAAGATGCTGGTGAAGCCCGTCCACCTTGTAGCGGGGTGCCAGACCTCGAAGTGTTATCTGGGATTGAAGCAGGTGACGGTTGTTTCTTCTTTCGCTCTCCAGGAACATATTCCTTGCCCTCGACATTGGCTGCCAATCGGTCTTTGTATTCTTCGCCCACCTCACTATCATATCGTTCTTTGATCGTCGAGTCCTCGAATGTGCGGCCCTCTGAAACAACGATTGGGTGCTCGTCATAGAATTTCTTCCACGTATCGTTTCCGCCTTTCTCCATACGCTGGATTTCGGCATTCTTAAAGGCGTCCATGGTGATGGATCGAACGAAGGAAATGTGTACACCTAGGCCGCGATGAGTGCCAGCACAGTTCAGGCAGATGAATACACCGAATTTTGGCGATGCCTAACGAATCGTCCACAGGTCAGCAAAACACAAAACAAAGGACACACAAACATTGAAGCTAGAGAGTCGGATTTACCCATTGTGGTGACGGTGCTCCGCAGTCGCAACAGCGGTCGTTTCCATTCGTCTTGGAGATTTGAAGGAGCTAGATAAACACAAAAATATGTGATTAGTACACAGAAACTGACATAGCACACACCCGTAAAGCGGGCAATTCGTACCTTGGCCCTTGTCTCGGGGTCGACTTCCCACATCTTAGACATGTTGGGCAGAGGGGACGTTCGCACTCGGGAGATCTGAAAATAGAGCCGTGTGTCGCAATTGAAGTCTGTGAGGGGGAGATGCCCAGAGAGAAAACAATGTATATAGCAGCTAGCGCGGTCGCTTTCGCATTCCTGTCTTTTGTTATCTCCAGGGGTGTGCTGGCGCTGGATGAAGTGGGCTGGTTGTTGTGGATAACAGTCGAGAACCGGCTTAGTCTATTTCAATCGCTATGACGGGAACCATGGCACGTGCTTTTTATCACATGCCAGCGGGGGCTTCAGCCTTTAGATACATCATAACAATAGCATTGATGCAATCTTTGCTATGATCAAATGTGTCTTCAACAATAAGTATACTTGTTGGTATGGATTTTATGTGCTTGCGCTACGACAATGGGCACTGGATCTCTCTGGAACAGAATCAATGTCTTAATTTGATACAAGTGAATGGAAGAAATAGAAATTAATAAAATGATTTCTCAGGTCCATATGGACCAGATCAAATGCCTAGTCCCTGAGCCGCAGTGTATCAAACACGCAGACACAAGAACACAGACTAAATTCATCACTTGTAAGACATGTCAACCAACTACAAGACACTTTCCACCTCTGTAGTGAGTAGCTACCATAATATTGTAATAACTTCTGCACAGCAAGTTTTCTGACATCCCCTGTTCGTTAATTGATGCTTGACAATCGTCTAGGCGGCAGCAGGGGCGCTAGTCTCCTCAGCTGGGGCGGCTTCAGCCTCAGCGCCTTCAGCGCCTTCGGCACCCTCGACACCTTCACCAGGAATGATATCCTCCTTGCCGGGGCTGTCGATGGCAACCTTGACGGCAATTTCGCGGCCTTCGATCTCCTTGCCGTTCATGTCCTGGACAGCCTTCTCCTGGAGTGCCTCGGAGCCCAGAGTGACGAATCCAAAGCCACGACCCTTGCGGGGCTCGTTGCGGGCCTGGAGCTTCTTGATCATAAAACGAGGAATTGGGCGCAGGGCGATCTTAGCCGAAACAGGCTCGTATTCTTGGAAAAGTTCCTTGAGCTTTACAGATGTTAGCTGCGGGAAGATCTTGTGGCAATGACCGGGATAATCGAACCTTTTCCTCGCTGAGGTCATAAGGAAGATTGGCAACCATGACCTTGGTCTTTGAAGGAATGCCATCCTCAGGAGGACCGCGCTGCTTCTGGGAACGAGGAGCACGGGTCTTGGAATCTTTGCCAGCCTCGGCATCGGCGGCAGCGGCCTCAGTTGTAGAGTCAGCTTGGCCAGGGGCACTGGTAGCAGCAGCAGCCTCGCCTTCTTCGCCCTATTGTCCCGCGAATCAGTACAACTTACTTAAGCATGAAAACCAAGAACCTGTCAAATCTTACAGTAGCGTCATTGCGAGCACGCCCACCGCGGGCGAAACGGCCACCACGACCACGAGCACGGCCGCGTCCACGGCCAGATCCCCTCTTGCGGCCTTCACCTCCGCTGCCGCCTTCACCTCCACTCACCGCACCTTCCTTGGCTTCGGCAGGCTCGGGCTTGCGAGCGACTTGGACAGACACCTTGCGTTCGAGGACTTCCTTGCCAGAGAGGTTCTGGATGGCATCCTGTGCCTCCTGGGCAGTGGCAAGGTCGACGAAGGCATAGCCAACGGGGCGGTTGGTGCGGGGATTGACGGGGATGGCAACACTCTCGCTATTGAGTTGGTCAGTGGTGATGCTGATGATGACAGAAAAAGCAACAAGGTTTTTTTAGATGATTGTTATTTCTCCTTTTCTTTCAGAAAAAGGACAGGCTTGTGTAGCTTCCCCAGCACAATGCGGGGACAACACAGCTGGCACAACCCGCAGGGTCGATGAGGGGTCGTATCAAATAGGACGCGAAAAGATGGAAGAGGTTGCACTTACATGGTGTAGCCGGTGAAGAACTCTTTGAGTTCTCCCTCAGTGGTCGCATACGCGAGATTCCCAATGTACAGCCGACGACCCTCGTCGGCACTGGCGGCGGCGGCATCGGCCTGGGCAGTGCCGTTGGTGTCGTTGAGGGTGGTAGAAGCCAGGGTGTCGGCGAGATTGTCTGCGGCAGTAGACATGTTTGATGCTGAGGACACGGGGTCGTTTGAAGTGGATGTGTTGACGAAAGGGTCGATAAAGAGCTGGAGACGGAACAGACCGGTGTGTAAAGAAACGACTCAGGTAGCGGGAGGCTGCCTTGTTGGTGGGAGATTGACTTGAGGGAGGAAAAGGGTAGCTTGGTGCCCTAGATACGGAGGAGGGGGGGATAAGTAGGTTGATGGAGAAGCGAGAAACGATGCTTGAATGTCTGGAGAGAAGCAGAAAGAAGAAGGAGACAAGACGGTCTGGAAAGGAGAGTGCAAAAAAGGGCAGCAGCGACCGAGGATGCGCGCTAGACCCGGCCGGGACAAAGGGCGGTCGACAGCTCGTGCAAGAACCGCGCCTCCGTGGGCGCGCTGATTGGCCGGTGTCGCCCCACCTGCCCGCGATGTTGTTTTTCGTGCTACAGACTCTATTACCGAGTAGTAAGTACAATAGTAGACGCAGTACAGTCAACAAAGGTACTGACGGTATTGATACCTACAGTTGTAATTACATGAATTCGTACACAAATATGTCACGTGCCCGATGGGTCAGGGTTGATGACTCATCGTGTGATGTGTCTGTGCTATTGTACGGGTGTCTGGCAGTCTTTGCGTATAAACTTCCCCGGGGCCGAAGTATATATATACAACATTGAATATCTGAACCTGAATTCCTTTCCTATACATACTGAACCATCGCTTTTCCTGTGTATTCTCACTCTGCGACTCCTTTTTATGCCTTTGTCGCTTATTACTTGTTTTTAATTCCTTTCTCGTCACTGGAATGTACATGTGCTGCTCATTGCTTGATAACCACATATGTCTGCGCCGCCTGCAAACAATAGTTTATTAGTCTGGGAAGAAAACTAGGGCAGGCATCAATCTGTCGATCAATCTCATCGCCCTGCTTAGAGCAGAGAAGTTAGAACACGCAAGCAATGTAATAAGTGTTGGAATTATATGTCCCATGACGTAAATTGGAAGATTAAGACTTGTTGTTAGTCATGCCAGTGATAGATTGATAACCTGCTTACGACCCCGTTGCGGAGCCCTTGGCGCCTGTGATTTGCGCGCTGCTTAAGGCTTAGTCAAATGGCTCGCCCTCCCTTAACCGTGGTCCGACCCAGGCCTCGCCCGCCCGCGACTTGGAACATCAGTTTTTTCTCCTCCTCGACACCGCTCACTCAATTCCTCGTGCCTCACCCGCCATGGACCGAATTGAGCAGGCCGAGGACGCCGCTGGCAGCGGTGCCAGTTCCAGCCTCCAGCCTCCGCAGCAAGAGGCTTTCCCTTCCCTCGATGAGACGGTCTCGCAGCCGCCAACGAGGGCCCGTCCCACGCGGCAACGGCCTCGACAGCCCAGTATCCGACTGCGCCGTATGTCTTCGCTGTCCTCCATTGACCAGCAAGCCGCCATCGAAAATGCGCAGGCTGCCGCTCCAACTGCTCTGTCGAGATCGCCTGCAGAGGACCCTCTGCCTGCCACACAGAATGCGGACGACGACGATGCATGGCAGGCCAACAGGCGTCGCAGCAACTCGGAGCCGCGTCCCGGTCGCTATTCCGCACCCCCTCTCATAACCACGCCTGCTGTTCGGACGAGATCGTCACAGATGCACATGTCGCCCGTGACAGAAGAGACTGGTCGCCCGTCCATAGATTTCAATACCGCCCAGCGCCTAGCACCACCGTCAGGGGCCGACCTACCTGCTCCCGAGGACGAACCGACAGAGGAACCCCAACGCCCAGCAACGAGTCAAGGTAAAACAAGGATGCTTCGACGCGCAAGTAATGCGGCGTTGTCTGCTTTTGGCCGGAATCGTGCTTCCACTGTTAGCGGCCCGGACCTTCCTGGGCGCTCTCTTGCCCGTGATGAATATGACTCGCGAATAGTTGATCTTCTGGACGTGATTGGTAAGTCTGGTAGAATATCCCACTTGCCATGCCATGACTAACTCAGAGTGAATGCAGACCCGGAGGTTGCAACGCTTTCTACTCTGACCAACGTGCAGAACTCTCTCTTTATTCCTGATCTCGGAAACCTGCTCAACCGCATGCCTACATATACTCTGACCCGACGACCTGCTGACATCCCCGAGGCCCAACCGCCGGAGCAGAAGGCTGAAGAAGGCAAGATTGACGAAGAAGGCGCAGAAAAGGACAATCTTCAGGCTCCCCCGACTCGCCCGCTCCCAGTTAGCTCCGTAACCTCCGTTCTAGGCGACAGCCGCTTCGCTATACTACCAGAGGGTGTTACTTTGGATGGCTGGACCAAGCAAGATATCGAGGAGCTCAACGACCATGTGCGTCATATGCTTCATTCGCGCCGGTCGAAATTCAAACGAGCTATGAGGGGCTTTGGACAATATGTTCGGAAACGTGAGTGGATTAATTCCTTGTGCTGCTTTATGAAATAAGCTAACACATACTAGCTCTTGGATTTTTTGTGACTTTGTATGCCACTTTGATCACTCTCTTTGGTCTTGCTTGGGTTCTTTTCTTGATTGGCTGGATTAACGTCGGTGGACGACAATTGTACATTATCAATGTCATCGACAACATCCTTGTGGCCCTGTTTGCTATCATGGGAGATGGGCTGGCCCCATTTCGAGCCGTCGATACTTACCATATGATATTCATCGCTCACTATCATCATCTGACATGGAAGCTCCGCAAAAAGCGCACTCTTCCAGATTTGAACGACAAGAACGACCTCCCCAAACGGCGTGCAGAAGATGCCGATGTGGAGAAGAGCGCGGAAGAAGACGAGACAGGGGCAGAGTATTCGGTCCTGACTCCTCTCCAGCAATATAGGCTGGACCACCACCAGAAGAAATTCGCAAGATCACATACTTTCTACAAACCCCACGAGACCTCTACGCACCACGCATTTCCCCTGCGCATTCTTGTCGCCATTGTGGTGCTACTGGATTGCCATTCCCTGTTCCAAATCGCTCTCGGAGCGTGTACTTGGGGCATCAGCTACCACGTCCGCCCATTTGCATTGACCACTGTCATCCTATGCTGCTCCATCACTTGCAACATCACCGGCGGTGTCTTGATTTCGGTTGGAGACCGCATGAGCCGGAAAAAAGACGTCATTGAACGCATGTTCCGACAGGGCCTCACCAGCGAGGCCATGAAGAAAGTGGAAAAGCGAAAACGGAGAGAAGAAGACGAGCATCACAAAGAGGAAAATGATACTGTGTCTGATCCTCATGAGGGAACTTGAAGTGGGTTATGTATTATCTATCCTACTTAGTAAACTTTTCTCACGAAACTTGCTTATGATACCCCCTGACACACAACTACATATTGTAATGCATATGTGTATTCTATTTTCTTGCTGGCCATTTATTTAGATAGATATTTCTTAATGCAAAAGTACCAGAACTTCTGGTTACTTCAGTCACATTCAAAATTCAAACGTAACCTACTGCCATTAATTAATCGTTAACAGGAAACAATTCATTGCTTTTACACAAACTTCATAAATACCATTCACCCACATTGAAAACTGCATGCACCCATGAGCAAAGGACATTGAGCAACAGCACACCCGTTTTCACAACCACCGACAGCGAAATAGCCTGCCTCAAGAGTCTCCCACATCACTCTCTGAAACTTTTGGCGTCGTAGGCATATCATCTTCACCTTGCTGCAGCAACGTTGGAGTTGCCATAGGACTAGCAGTACTGGCAGCAGCGGTGCCGGAGGTAGTCGTTTCTGCATTCCTCCGAGTTTTGGCTCCTTCTTTGAGCTTTTCCCATCTCTCGCGATACCGAGTCAAGACGACTTTGAGTTTGTCGTTCTCACGCGTTATCTTGTCGATTTCCTTTTCTTTGCCTCGGACTGCTTCTTCGAGGTCTTTGATTCGTTTCTCATGGTCGTTTGATAGTGTTCTTCCTCCTGCTGGCATCGCTGAAGACGCGGTTGGTGATGGAAAATTGTATTGCTGATGATGTTGCATGGCTTTGAGCGATTGCTGCAAGGCCATGGATGATGATTGCGCGTTGACTTCCCACATGTGAAGTCGTTTGGAGAGTTGATCAGAGAGCTGCTTCAGAGCTTCGTTCTCTACTTGTAGCTCCTCCAGTGTCTTGGTGCTTTTATCATGCCCACCGCCGCGCGAGCTTCTGGTCTTACTGGCCGCCATATTTTGTAGCATTTCAGGTGATGGTGGTGTTTCGCGTGCGTCAACGAAATCTTCATCGCCGCCGTCATCCATGCTGTTGCGGCGGGCTTCCTTCTCGGCGCGGGACAGGATGCCAGCATATGAGACCGTGCCGCCGGTAGTTGGTACCACGTAGAACGACTCTGCCGCGTTGTTTGGGAATCCTCCATTGTTATCCCGTACTGCTCTCAAGGCAGCACGGGAGAAGAGGTGATTGACATCTGGTTCGGCGGCCGCACTGGGGCGATCCGAGGTTGCGTTATTGCGGTCGACTTTTGGCTCGGCCGAGGTTTTCTTCTGGCGAAAAACGTCGTTATTGTCGGTTCCTAAAGGAAGGCCAGCAAAGGCCAGAGGTGCTGATATTTTGGAAATCAGGCCTTCAAAAGTCGAGTAAAATCGCTGAAACGGTTCGTCAGAAGAAGCCGAGACAGGTGCCTGAACGGGAGCAGCTTGCTGCGATTTTATCTCTGCTGTACTGACTGATGAAGGCGACCGTGGTTGTTTCGAAGCTGGGACGACACGCCCACTGCGTTCTCGTGCTGTTTTTGCCCGCCCAGGTGAGTCAGTTAGTTGCCCACCAGCATGCTGTGCAGACAAGGTCGGCGAGGCGGGGGAGCTTCGACGTGGGATTCCCCGGGCAGAGGCGAGGTTACTGGCTATTGACGAAGAATCTCTCTGCAACTGCCGATTATGTCCAGGAAGTCTTGGGGGCTGTTGCGGGAAATCACCAGCTGGTGTAGACTGTGACACTATCGGCGAAGCTTTGAGCGAAGGGGATTCGACTTGGCCTGTTCTGTGGGACGGTGCGGTTGCTGTAGAGCGTTCCGGGGACGTCGTGCGCGTGGGATGCTCATGTTGAGAGCGCAAAATGACGGCGAGTCGTTTGTGTTCTTCTTCAAGCAGTTTCAAGGTACGTAGCGCCTATTTCCAGGAAAAGAGCATATGGTCAGCAAGGTTGCAGTGAAAATAGTTGCACAGTCATTTCATGTACATAAGCGTCCACGCAATTCTGAGAGGCAGTTGCGAACTCTCCAGCAGCCAAGTCATGCTCTTCACTAGCTGCCACTGGGTTCGATTTGCGAGTTTCGAGCACGGCATTGCGCGCATGGGTGTGTGCCTGTATTAAGATGAACTGTTAGTCGTCAGGTCTGACTGACAAGGGCAAGCTTTTGGTACCAAAGTTAGAGGAACGGCCTCCATCTCGACTGTTGCACCATATGCCCGCCAGATAAATTAGAGCTCTCTGGCACTTTCAAAATAGAATATATGCACATGCAGACCTAGAAAGCAGACAGACAAAAACTCATATAGGTCAAGCGCAAGACGCAAACGGGGGACCAGGAGGTGCGGGGAGCTGGACGAGTGTCACGGTGGTGTCTGCAAGTTGACGCATTAAGCAAGCCAGCGCAAGCACGCAGAAATACACAGTTCGTTCACTGTGGGTAGCGTTGATGTCGATGTCGATGTCGAAGTGATTCTCGACTGTCGTATGTTGTACGTACCATCGCAGCAGATAGTCGCAGAAGGAGCAAGTTACGACAAGGTCATGTGGAAGCTCGGCGGCTAGCCTCCCTGGTCCTTCACATTACGTCGTGGTCCGACAAACTCTCTCTCCAACAACCTCATTATTCTCCTCGCATTGACTCCTCGTCGCGCCACCGAACACAAAGAATAATTGTGATGAGGCAGGCTCCTCGCCCATCCATCCCTGAATTCCCCTTCTCTCCGCGGTCTCCCTACGACTGCTCCTCATTTGCCGAACCGAGTCAACGGGCGCTTCGCCGTGCTAAGCCCTTCTAGACCAAAGCGTCAGAGCAGGAAAACTGGAGCCAAAACAGCCCCCCGACGCCTGCGCGGCTGCTGCTTGCTGCTAATTGACTACTAGTTGCTTTAGTTGCGCCCATTGGCCTCCATCAACTCGAGTCTCGCCGCCGAGAGCTGGCCTTGGTGTGGACACAACGCCAGGCAGCCAACAACTTCCAGCATTGCTTGCCTCCCCACCACCTGCTTTGATCTCCTTTTCATCGCATTTCGCTGGATTTTACCATTATCGCAACACGAGACTCTTGCTTCGACAAGGTACCAGTCGCTATCGATCGGCCTCGGCATGGGCGGCATGTTGCTTCAACTAAACTGATCTCCCCGGCAAGGTACGGTACTGCTTGCTAATCGCGCCCTCTCCTGGCCAACAAGTAATAACCCATTGCATTTCTGTAGACCCAGAACGAGACACCAGGTCTGTGTGAGTCCTTCGGTCTGATTTGGAGAAAGAGAAGACTGCCCGATTGACCCCAACGACACACGTCATTGAACACAACCCGGCGGGGAAGCCCCGGCCGCCTGCCTCATGGATGACGCCCAGGATTTATCGTCAGATCCTCATCTTCCTGGCGGCTTGAAGAAAGTTTTTTCACGGTCAAGTCGGAGCCAGACTACCCATGCCCAAGACGTCGAGAGTAGCCAGGGTTCCGCTCGAAGCAATGGCCGCTCATCCGTCGACTCGACACCAGACAAACGTCCAGCAACCGCCGGTGGTGAACTGACGGTTGAGGACTCGCCCAGGCGCTTGTCGAAGCTACTTGGCTCTCGCAGGAAAAAGAAGAACAACAGCAATAACAAACATACGCAACCTACCCCATCTGCCAATTCTTTGAACGGTGACGATGACGAAACGGGTCCTTTTCCACCGCTACCCTCGGAAGAGTTCGTGGCTTCTCGATCCTCTGACCCTTCTGGATCGAATCAAAGCACTATTAGCATAAGCATGTTGTCTGATGATTCGGGAACTGATCGGTAGGTTGACCAGTCTCAAAAAAAAAAAAAAAAAAACATGCATCGTTTCTTAGATATCAAGGAAGCTAACAGGGATATTATTATAGCACGCCTCCGCTGACCTCACGAGATTCTCACACTGGATATTTGACTGCATCGTCTCCATTGATAAAGACCACCCCTGTGGAAGACATGGACGACACGCATTCCACATCTTCGACATCACCCTCGCGGCGCCATAGCATTTCTGCCCCGGAGGCTCCTTCTCCCAGCCATCTTGGAATAACGACCACAGTATCTGGTCCCCCATCAGATGGTTCTAGGAAACAAAGTGTGTCCCCCGGAAGACGGTTGAAAGATGCTTTCAAGCCTTCACAGAGTAAGAAGAGCCCAGGCGTGAGCCCAGATCGAGAATCATCCCAATCTGCCGATAGCCATGGAAGGAGTATTTTTGGAGGCAACAGTCGACGAAGCAGCTTGTCCGAGAGACGAGCTGGGAAGCGTTCCCAAAGCCCACCACCTCCGCTACCAAAGCCGATAATAATTGACTCTGCTCTGCCCCCGAAACCCCAGTCACCGGCTAGTACAAGTTCTGTTGAAACACCTACCGCAAAAGATGTCGGAAGAGTTGTAACTACTGTCACACCGCCCACACCAACCGATTCCAGCAATGGCTTTGCTCCTCAGCTTACAGATTCCCCCGAATCTATCAAGTCCAAAGGTCAGGAATTCCCTCCCGGAACAGTTGTGAGCGCATCCGGCAACATGATATCTCACCGTCGCGTACGATCCGCTGGAGCTGTTTCTTCTCATCCTCCAAGCAAGTTATCACAATCGACAATTCTGACGCCTACGATTGAAGAGCCTCGGCCCACGGCCTCTCGCTCTCCGTCAGGCACCCAGAATGGATTTTTCTCCTCGGTGCTTTCAGCGGCCCAGAATGCTGCTTCCTCGCTCAGCGGTAGTCTGAGTGGCCCAAATAAAAACCGCAGTGTCACCTCACCAACCGATATGGACAAGGACCAGACTCCTACTGATGCGATTGCAGAGGGCGGAAAAGAAGCACAAGTTGATACAGTTTCGCAAGATGCCAGCGATGATGCGAAGAAGGAACTTGCGGTCAATACTCTTGGTACTGGCGATCTGGACTTCAGCCATCTGGATGTAGACTCCGCGGCCGGCGGTGTTGTGACAACGAAGGACGGAGTTGTGATTACCAAACCGGATACATCTGCAGATAACCAAAATTCAACAACTGCGGCAAAGAGAGATCAAATGTCGGCTCGTATTGAAGATATACGAGCAGCCAGGGCAGTGTCAATGGCATATGAGAAACCATCTGAGCTTTCATCTACTCCTGCCGCATCTACGCCGGAAGAAGCCGGTGAACAAAAACCGATTGGACTTCCTTTGACGAAAGAGATTAGCGGAGAGCAGACTCCACCAGGTGGAAGCATAGTTGAAGGTGAGACACCAAGTAGCTTGAGGCGTAACGGAAGTGTACGCAGCCGGCTAGCTCGCCGTCATCGCCGTTCTTCAGGAACAACCGGATCAACCATAGGTGCTATCGGACTGAATGCAGTGTCTCTGGGAATGCCGAATGCAAACTCAACTGCGCCACGTTTGACTGGTTTTGCTGTTGCAAGCAAGAAGCGCAACCGTGAATACCACCAACTCTTCCGAAGTGTCCCCGAGGATGACTTCTTGATAGAGGATTACAGCTGTGCACTGCAGCGTGACATCATTCTTGCTGGTCGAATCTACATATCTGAAGGGCACATTTGTTTCTCGAGCAATATTCTGGGTTTTGTAACAACCCTTGTCATCAGTTTTGATGAGATTGTTGCCATTGAAAAGGAGAATACTGCCATGGTGTTTCCCAATGCAATCGCCATTCAAACTCTACACTCTCGACATACTTTCCGCAGCTTACTTAGCCGCGAAGCAACATACGATTTGATGGTTAACATATGGAAAATAAATCATCCTTCTCTACGAAGCTATCTCAATGGTATGAGGATCGACGAGGGTCTTGGTGACAAGACTGAGAAGGCCAACGAAAGCGATGTTGCTAGTGATATGGAGGATGAAGACGAAATTTACGATGAGGATGAAGAAAACGAGGACGACAGCTCAGCAGATGGCGAAGATAGCACAACTGAAAACAAACCTGCCGAATCAGGAAAACAAGTAAGCCGAAAGGCTTCGGGTTTGGCCACCAACGCGCAGAACCAGGGGTCAGCCCCCGCCCAAACCACATCGGATGCAGGCGCTGCGGAGAATGCTGGCTCTTCTGAAAGTGATGGCAACGGATTCCCTGGACCACCTACACATGCTCCAACAGAATACAATGATGCCGGAGGTCGGTATGACAAAATCGTCAAGGAAGATATTATTCCTGCACCCCTGGGTAAGGTATACAGTCTGATTTTTGGGCCTGCGTCCGGAGCTTTCGTAAGCAAGTTTTTGACGGAGGATCAAAAATGCCTCGACTTGCAACTTGAAGATGACAAGAAAGGATTGAATAATGCGAATAAGACCCGGCAGTACTCGTATATCAAGCCATTATACGCAGCCATCGGCCCCAAGCAAACGAAATGTATTAGCACCGAAACGCTTGATCTCCTCGATCTAGAAAAAGCAGTTCTGGTGACCCTTGGTACCCAGACCCCTGACGTTCCGAGCGGTAACATTTTCACGGTCAAAACGAAGTATCTTCTTACCTGGGCAGCAAACAATCAAACCAAATTTACAATGTCTTGCACCATTGAATGGACAGGGAAGAGTTGGTTAAAAGGTAAGCGTTGGATAATTTCATTTTTTTCCCTCAACCATCTAACGATATGCACCAGGGCCAATTGAGAAAGCGGCCATCGATGGTCAGGGGGGGTTTGGTAGTGACCTTGTGAAGGCTGTGAAAACGGCAGTGCAAAGTCGTGCCGCTGGTGCAAAAGGGGCGAAAACAAAAGGTCGCCGTAAGAAAGGCGCGGCCGATACAGGCGAAACTGTGGCTGTGGCGGCTGCAGCTGCCAGCGCCGCTCTCGATGCCAACAAAAGAGATCATCAAGGCTGGGGTGTATTGGAACCTCTTCGTGGCCCGTTGCAACCCGTCGCGAGTCTTTTAAAACCACTCTGGAGTGCCCAGGTTGCCCTTGGGATTATTGCATTTTTGCTGTTTACCATATACTCCAAGGGCCTGACTGCACCATCGGTACTTTCATCCGACGCCACTCGTCTCACGCTGACTCCTCCACAGCGCCTAGCTGCTTATGAAGAGATGTGGCGTGCTGAAGAGAATGAGCTATGGAAATGGCTGGAAGACCGGGTAGGACTGGATGGGGTCAGCTTCCCTGGCAATAATCAGAACCATGATTCGAAGCTACGGGCACAAAAACATAGTCAAAAATCCTATAGCCAATATTTGGCTTCCAAACTTGACGATGAACAAATATCGCAGCGTGAAATGACCTACGCGATTGGCGTCGTTCGAGATCGTCTCGAAAAACTTGAACAAGTGTTAGGCGACTCAAATGGTCAAGCTCATGCTGCAGGGTCTCCGATAAATGAAGCGCAAGAACCTCTTGCATGAGATTTTTCCTCAAAGAAATATACTCTATATACTCTACAATCCTTTTTTTTTTACATGATCCGCTGTGGTTAACGACTGACAGCGTACCTCCATCCTTTTGATTTTCCTTTCCTTGTGTACACTTGAAGCCCTTTTGAGGGCACTTTTTTTCAGCTATGGCGGTGTTGATGTCAGCGGTTTTCTTGTGTATATTTTTCATTGTCGTGGTTCGAAGTGCCATAGTGAATTGCTCATGCTATGGTTACCCTCCTCATTGTTGACATCGTGAGCGTGTTTGTTTGCAAGACCGATTTATTGGGTCGTTTGTGTTTCTTAGGAATTTTATATCTAAACATCTTATCAAACATCTTGGAGATATTAAGGATAACCTTAGTCTTCTATTTGTCTACAGTTGTGTACACCGGTTGCACTTTGAGCTTCAATTTCTCAAATGATGTAATATGTACAGTTCAATGCTCTTTTAGGCTTTGACTAATAGATCTACACGACCAACGGTGAGATTTGAAATACTCCTATATTTCTCAAGAGTCAATTTCCTGTCATAGTTATAGAGCATTCCTGATGTTTAAGTGCCAATACTGTGAATAAGAAAACGTAGATTCTTCTTGAACGACAGTTCAATGTTGACATGAGGCTGTGTATTTTATATCAGCTTTTTGTGAGAAAGAAAGAGAGAATTCTCAATATCATTGCAACTAGTCTATTTATTTGATCTTCCACAAGCTTTCTAATCCGACCATCTAATCAAGACACATAGAAGGTCGCATTTGCTCTGATGTCAACTGAACTACTGCCTACATGGACAATGAAAGCTCCGGGCTCGACCACGTACTTCATGTTCACATTCCACAAACCCAGATCGGCAACTTGGATCGGAATTTCCACAGTGCGTGTCTCACCCGGTCCAAAGACGACCTTGTCGAAGCCCTTTAATTGCTGGTTCGGCACGACCACTGACGCATATTCATCTGCGATGTACACTTGAACAATCTCGGTTGCGTTGCGCGTTGTGTCCTCGTTTTTGATGTCGATACTGACCGTCACCGTATCTGTGGCCGTGACGTTCGTTTTGTCTAGCTGCACAGCACCATAATTGAATGTCGAATAGCTCTTCCCATATCCAAACTCGTACCATGGGAGCGGAGAACCAATGACATATTGGTGTCCAAAGACGATGGTATCGTTTGCAGTAATGAATCCGGAATCTCCAATTGACCGACCGGAGTTAAGATAGTCGTAGAATATGGGTAATGCACCGACTGACCGTGGAAAGCTAACTGACAACTTGCCTGATGGATTATAGTCACCGAATAGCACATCAGCTAGAGCATTGCCACCCTGTTCAGATGGATAGAACTGCTGGATTAAAGCTGCTGTTGAGTTTGAGATCCATGGTTCTGTGACTGGCTTTCCTGAGGAGAATACTACCACGGTGGGAACTCCTGTGTCAGTGATTGCTTTGACAAGAAGAGCTTGGGCGCCAACTAGGCGCAAATCGTTCACATCGACATGCTCTCCAGTGCTTGATTTTGTGTTAGAACTTTCATCGTTGATCTCTTTGTAAGATACTCACGTTGCATTTAAGCCTTCCCAAAGCTCCTCCTGATCTCGAGACCATGTACCCACGACCACAACGGCTACATCAGACTTCTTGGCAGCTTCGATGGCTTCATTGAATCCAGATTGGTCGTTGCTCCAACGCTCGCATCCCTGGGCATAGTTGATGGTTGCTGAATTTCCAACAGCATTCTTGATACCGTCAAGGGGAGTAAC
The DNA here is from genome assembly GCA_023626135.1 of Talaromyces sp. R2412. Lineage (NCBI taxonomy): Eukaryota > Fungi > Ascomycota > Eurotiomycetes > Eurotiales > Trichocomaceae > Talaromyces > Talaromyces sp. R2412. The sequence goes on from JAMAGK010000005.1 coordinate 112,425, forward strand.
TCCTCGGTACTGGCTCTGGTATACTACATAGTCACCGTACTTTGAAAAGAGTGTTAGCGGAGTAATGACTATAAATCGATATTTGGGCAGACCGACATTCATAAGACCATGAGCCATAGGCCCAATCACAGCTATACTTCCATCTTTCTTCAGCGGAAGAGTGTTGTTGTGGTTTTCAAGCAGCACTATTGACTCTCGATCCAACTCCCTTGCTATGCTCAGCGCCGCGGGGGTATGAATGAGTTTTTTCCATTGGCTAGAAGGCGCGCCAGGATATGGATTTTCGAAAAGACCCATTTCAAATTTGGCCCTTAGAAGTCTTGAAACTGCCGTGTTGACAGTTTTGATATCTAGCTTTCCTGATTTTACCAGCTCCGGTATCTTCTGGAAATTGCTGTAAGGTTTTGTTATCAGAAAAAAGGACTTAGAAAATGTCTCGTAAAGGAAGATAATGCTTACAATGAACCGCCTCCCATTTCTACGTCGTTTCCTGCAGGAAGAGCAGCGAGGGTGATAGCTTCCGAATCAATAGGTGAACTTTGGCACAGCTTGAAAGCTGTACACAACCTGTCAGTTCCACCTGCGTCGCTCATTACCCAATAATCATAACCCCATTCATCGCGCAGCATTTCTGTCAGCGTATGGTAATCAGCTACAGCCGGAATTCCGTCATAGCTAGAGTCATTAGTTAGTATTTTATGCGGTCTGTATAACAGGGGAATCGTGACCTGTGATAAGCACTCATGATACTCCATGCTCCTGCATCGATGATTGCTCGTTTAAAGGGCGGGGCCCATCTGATATCTATAAGTAAGAATAAAAAGAAGATTTTTCTAGCAGTTTGAGAGACTTACGTTGTTCTTAGCTCCCTCTCACCTCCATGAACTGGACCTGTGTTTAGTCCTTGTTCAGGGTTACTGAATCCCATAAAGTGCTTCACTGTTGCAGATACGTTTTTGCTTTGCAAACCCTTGATGTAATGATACGTAATTTCGCCTGCCAAAAATGGATCTTCCGAGGTTGTCTCCTCAACCTTGACAAGGTATTAGCTGGGTTCGTCAAAGGTTGAAGGTTAAGATAGTCCCATACTCGACCATAACGTAGCTCTCGAGCCAAATCAGCAAGAGGAGCAAATAATTGATTTACACCCAGAGCACTGGCTTCTTGTCCGATTATTTCGCCCATCTTTTGCACCAACTGTAGATACGGTATAAGTCCATGGCCCAAAATCTCCCTAAGAGGTCTGAGAATGTGAGTAGACAGGTTACGTACATCTCGGTTCCAGGAAGACCCATATCCAATAGGTGAATTGAAAAGGGTAGCATTTCCAATGAGAAATCCATGAATACCTTCGGTCTGAACCAATGCCGGAATCCCCAGGGTTGTATTGTAAAGAAGATAGTCCTGTCCTTTTTGGATGTTCGTGGTAAGCCATTCCCATGAAATAGGATATCCAACTGAAGACCATAATTAGCAGAACTTTTTAATCTTATTTTCATGTTGATATATCTCCAAGGCATCTCACATACCGTAGAATGACCCCGCTTTCATCTGCATGCTTTCCACTAGTCCAGATTCATTAAAGGAGCCTGAAGTAGAATTCATCCAGTTTGTTATATCCCCTAATTTCAGGATACAAGAAGGAGAAATTAGTAAACTGTCATCTAACGGATTTGGTGTTTTTCAAAGAGACTACACACCTTGCATCAACTGTGCCATTTTGTCTTCAATCGTCATTCGCCCGACCAAATCAGCGACTCGTTCGTCGACTGATAGATTAGGATTTTTATATGGGAGTGTACTTTTGGCGCATACTCCCAAGTCCAGCAATAGAAGACATAGCCCGTAGGCTAGTATTTTGGGTGTAAGCATTGATGTGGCTTTTTCTCGAATTCTCTTCCTAAATGTCGTGAGTGGTAAACACGAGCTACAAATACTATGCAATCGAATGTTGCAACAGTATAGCCCCGGAAGTTTGATCGAGTAGGAATAAACGCAGAACCCACGGGTATTTCACCGAATCAGAATTGGCGAACGCCCGGGCTTTCTTGGAGAACTCTGAGCTCTGAAATTTTCCCGAAATGGAAGGAAGAAACCAGGATTCCAAAACAGGCAAGAAATGAAAAGTCCACACACACACACACACACACACACACACACACACACACACACACTAGAACATTCTTTGCATTGTCTATGCTGCTTTTATATGACAGTCATATGAACATGATCACGCGGTTTAGCGGAATGCCGTTCTGATTATAACCTTGAATTCCTGACAAGTGGGCTTCATTGGACCCCCGCACTGCACTATCGACGATCGATATTATCCTAAATTTTTAGAATTTTACCGGCTATCTAGCTATGTTAAATTGGCAAGTAGCTTGAGGGGTAATTCATAAGCTGTTGGTATTAATTAAAATGTTTATTAATTTTGAAATTGCGCTGCAACTGCACTAAAGGCTATCGAATCGGAATATTAATTTATGACTAGAAATTTTGCCGATATTGCAAATGCATACATGAGACGAAAACGCGTATTCTTTTGACTTAAAGATTCCACCAATCTCAGCCTCTTCTCCTGGCCTGCGCCATCGATTGATTTAAATACTTAGTAGGGCTTTAGATTTCCCACCAATCGTGTTCAGCAACGGTGATGGATATGAGTATAAATAAAATTACATGTCGATCATTTCACTTTTTATAAAGTAAATTTCTTGATTTCTCAAACTAAATCACAACTAGAGCTGCCTAAACACTTTCGGCTAGATTTCTCGGTAGCAACACAAGGCACTCATGCTGGCACTTAAGATACGCTAACACTGTATGCTGTGGTAGTGAGCTGAGCATTAGACCCAGTAAAAGGCTCAGTCCCAGCCTGAACAGACAGCAAGTATTGGCTCGAGCTAAAGCCCTCATTCTCCTCCAAATAGTTGAAGAAATCGATTAGATCGCCCGAGAAGCTGGTCTGTTCACTGCTGGCCACGAAGCTGTAGACTGTGGTAGATCCGTTCGGACCGCTGTAAAGCTTCCAGGAAACACCTCCAATCGTGACGGTGGCGACCGCAGAGCCGGTCGACGAGATCGGGCCTGCGCCGCCGAGAGCCGCCAGCCAGATCATAATCTCGTACTCGTTGGAGCCAGTGGCGCTGGAGCTGGTGAAGAGATCGTAGGCTACATCGCCATCAATGCTAGATCCCGTGTAGCTAGAAACGATTAGGGTTAGCTTGGCGTACTATGAAATGCCAATAATACATGTATGTGTGATACACATCTATATCTGTAGATACCCAACAAGGAAAAACGTACCTCCATTTCCAGGTAGTTGGAATGCTTGAAATCGAGCTCAATTGCTTAGCTGTAAAAGAATAGGCAGCATTCGCAAAGCTTTTCACGCTCGAAGATCCTCCAGTCCAAGTCCACGCAGTCTCCCACGCCAAAGTGTTGCCACTAAGGGAGTTTATAGTGGTACACTGCGAGCCAGACGTTGCCTCTGCTTCTCCCCAGAGGTCATTGTACACAGTGTAACTGCCGGTCACTTGCGAGTCCCATTGTCCGCAAAAGCTGGCTCGTTTTTCTACCGATTTGGTGGGTGTTGCGGACGCAATGCCGGCCAGTCCGAGGCTGATCAAGAGCAAAGACTTCATCTTAAGTACTCAAAGATTAAGGTTCTTCGTTTTTTTTCTAGTTAGATTTATTCTTGCTCGAGAAAAATAAACATTTGCACAAGGATAGGCCTGCTATTTAAGTAAATTTAGTCCATGATGATCTGCGTTCTTACAAAGGTTGGACCCGACAATTCTGAATCAATATATAACCTGTCTGAAACGTTGCACGACTTCAATATAATCGCGTGGATAATGGGGTTTTTTTCCCTCCAGTCGGCATTCTTGATCCTTTACCTAGAATGCGTGGCCTCATTCATAGCTAAGCTAGCTGAAACACTAGTACACTTGTCGCCCCGACATTCCGCGTTGGAAAGATTGAACACGGAGCAACAGCAGAATCGTTTATATTGTGAAGAGAAATAAGAAATTAAAGAAAAATTATGGTTAAGGTAAATCAAAACATCGTCAGCAAGGTTCTAGGCCATTCCTTTCCCAAGATGGTTAAATAGTGTAGTATGGGTTAATACTTAATAGTGTGTAGTGATGACATCTTTTCCACCACTGGGGTGAACGATTGGTACTATTTCCGAGTATTCGCAATTGGTGGGTTTATTTCTAATCCTAGAGACTGTGATGCAGGCGTGGTATACTCCAGGGTTACCATAACTGCACATGCCATCAATCTGGGGTATGATAAATTAGCATATATGACGACTGATGTCGTGCTTAGACCGCAAAGAAAATATGACAAGGGAGGAATATCATGGTCACTATTTAGGCGTGTATGATTATCCAAATATCAATGCCAATCCTCAATCCACCAATGCACTGTGTAGGAAGGTATGCGTTATTGTCGCCCTTCTCCAGTTCTTTTCCAATGGCCGTCCTAGCCACTTGGCATATGAAACTATATCAATATAAGGTCGAAATAGATCAACCAATCAATGGATGTTAATGTTCGTGCGATTTTCATCAATATCTACAAATTCATTTCATACACATGAGGTTAGCAGAAACTCGTCCATTAAACAGTATATCAATTAAATGTACTCGAATGCGTATGAATTACAGAAGAAATAAAGGAAACTGCAATCTAAGAAAGATATGTATATGCAGGTCGGGATAAACACTATTGTGCTATTAGGGGTCGTGGCCTTGTGACGGCTCATTGTTGTGTGGTTGTGCCGAGGAGGCTGTTTCTGGCTTCCTGGGTCGACGCAGTGTTCCTCCAAGCCATGCTAGACCGCCACTTAGGGAATCGCTGAAGCTGCGCAAACGTGTCGGCGAAGGATCATCGTCGTTGGGTCTCTTGTTGATTGTAATGCCATCAGCAGCCGATGTAGTGTTCGTCTGAAGGACATCTCTGGTGGAATTAACACGAGACGAACTGGGAGTAGTCGTGACGGCAGTGGAACTTATGTTATGACCCTCTCCTGATAATTCAGTGTCAAGCAAAGCGTTACCGTCACTCGATTCACCAATCATCAGAGGGGCGGAGCCCAGCCGCCGAACTCTGACAGACCTGCTGCGCTGATGTCTTCCCGGGCTGCCTTCACCACGCCTAAGAGAATCTGCAACCACAGCAGATAAAGTGGAGGACAACGGGGTAATCAAAGGACCCGGTGTTAGCCGCAGAGTGACTGAATTTCTCGTGTTGGATTGTGGAGTGCGAGGAGTACTCCGACGTCGCTGTTCAGGGGTCCTTAGCTCTGCTGAAGATTGATGGAGGCGTGCTGAACGGCCAGCAATGTCTGGATTGGGTGGCTGCGCTGCGTCTTCTGAAGGGGCGGCTGGGAAATGGAAGAGAATCGGGGGAGTCTGTGCTACACGGGATGGAATTTCTGGGGGCGTTGCCGGCACGCTGTTATGTACAAGTGGTTCCGATGTAGCTTTGATGGTGACTTCAGGCGAGGCCCAAGGGTTGTCGGTCAGTGATTGGGAGCGAGGAGGCGTCGATGTGAGGTCTTGGGATAGAGAGTCCTCAGACACCGAACCTTCATCTTCCGATATGGCGGGCGAAAGGAGACCTCTTGGGGTATTCAAGGTATCTCCCGCCGAAGTAATACTTTGTGATCGTGATAGATTCCCGGCTTCAATACCAGTCTGACCTGGCTTGCGCGTGTGCCCATCAGTTTCCCCGGGCTCATCCACCGAGTCTCGATATCGTTGAGTATTATGAAAGCCAACACCGGCTTCTTCATCATCGTCTTCTCCTTCAGAGTACTCATCTTCGTGGCGGACTCGACCACTAGTGATGAAATAGACGCCTAGAAACGTCAAAAAACATCCACCTACAAATTTCAAGGCTCGATCCCGCGTGGTAGATTCAAAATCTCGATATAAAACAGCGCTTCCAGTGATGACGGAGAGAGTGAAGAGAACAAATTGAGTTGGGATGACTTGTGTGGAGTCGAATCGTTGTAAAGCACGATTGATGTAGCGTATTTGCATCAAAGCACTTGAGACTAAGACCAGAGCAAGCAAATAAGAAATCGGAAAGGTAATGACATGCCAAAGCGTGAAAGAAAGTAATGACGCAACACCTTTGGTTGAGAGCGCAGTATAGCCACCTGAAGGGCCTGTAAGTTTCCAAAAAATAAATAAAGGAGCAAGCATTGTCAACATACCGAATAAGCCAACTAAGCCCAAATCGATCAAGATCGTACGGCTACCGTATTTCCCACTCAAGCACATAAGAATAACAATCAAAGCAGCGGTCAACCCTAGATATAGCTCGAATTCCCATTTGGTGATCATGACCCATATCTCATGTGGCCCAATTTTGGTTTCAGAGGTTTCCGCGCTCAGCACCACAACAACCGCACCGGCGATGGCAATAATGACGCCCCAGAAATCCCGTTTTCGAAATTGCTCTTTCAGCATGAATGGAGCAATAACGCAATTTGAAATGAGTGCAACCACTCCCAAAGGCGAAACGATCGAAGCCGGCGCGAATCCGTAGGCCAGAAAGTTGCCCATTTCTCCGAGGGTCATCAGGACAATACCTGCCCACCAATATGGCGAGTGAAGATAATTCGCCCGGTCGTTCTGTCCCATGTCTTTGTCCCCAGGCCTCAGGGTTTGATCGGACAGAACAGATCGGTCCATATGATCGCGGTCTTCTTCTGTATCATAATCGCGATAAGACCGGTCTTGACGATCCCGAGGACTTTGACTGGCCGCCGCTCCTCCAATAACATCAATCCTGTTTTCACTTGGATCGTCTGTGTATGGGACGTCGATTGAACCGTAAGTGCTTGTCGACACATGCCTCCGAGATCGCATGCGGACTCGTTGGCCTTCGGCTTCTTGCTCGATACGCACGTGAGCGTATCGCTGAATATTGAGCGCAATTGATATCAGGATATTTCCACATATCGCGACAATTATTCCAATAAAAGACGACCATCGCTGGGCCTTGTGTCCATCGTCCGCGTCGGCGTCTTGCGCTCCTAGGATTAGGGATAGCAAGCTGTACGTGCTTGGAAGCAAGGATGGCGTGGAGAGAACTGTGGTGTCGGGCACGGGCAATACCGTGGATGTCGGCCCTGAAGATGCCATACTCGATATCATACCATCCACTGTCTCTGACCTCGAGGGCTTGCGTAAGAGCAACGGGATCGAAAGCGGAGTTGCGCACTCCTAGCAGCACCGTAGAAAGCTCAGTGGCAAGCGAAAGATGGCCCAAGTATATTATCTGCTAGTCGCATCATGACTCGATAAACATGATCTTGTCGCTTTGTCCTATGCAAGACGCTTTCACCGGCGCGTCCGATGCGTTCCTTTTCTTGGCTGATGCTCGGAAGAACGGAGAACAAGGGCTTCCTGAGGACAGAAAAAATGCCAACAGTCAGAGCTGATACGGATCAAAGATGGACCTGCCACAAAGCAACTGTCAAGCAGCATTAAAACTCACAGGTTCGAAGGCAGACGACAACGACTGCACTGAGCGCGCGAGCTGGGACTCGAGAAGGCGGGTTTGGGCGGCCCTTGCGGCGAAGGCGTCAACGTGCAGGAAGCCAGCAGACGCTAATCCCTCATCGGGTAAGGATGCAGCGCATTCTCGTGACGATCGGCCACGCCGGCTGGGCGGGGGTTCTGCGAGAACTGCTTCGTGATATTGACAAAATATTAAAATAGGACCAGATTTGCACTCTGCTCAAAATTTGCCTTTGCGAGCATGCTTACCGACGACTGGCAAAAGTTTCAGTACGGGATTGATGTCGTCGAGTATCACTGAATGGCTCGTAGATACCAACCAATAAGTGGGTTCCGATATCTATATCAAGAGAATCATGAAATGTTTCTACAATTCTAGATTTGCCAGTATCCCTTCCTTTTACCTGATAGAATAAACATTACACAGATATCGCTGACCAGTTTCCATGCACCAGGCGCCTACTTTATGTACAAATGTGAAAGGAGATGTATAAAGAATACATCCCAGAAGACAGACAGTCTATCGCCTTGCTTTCTTCTTCTCAGGGCGCTCGTCCTCTTCATCACTAAGTTCGGCATATATAGTCTTTGGCTGAGTCTTTTCCCAAGCTTTGGTGAAAATCGGATCCTTCTTAGCCTTGTCGGCATACTTCAACAGTGCCTCTCGAGGATCTTCGTCGCGCATGGAGCTGAGGGGAATGCTCTCGCGAATATGCTTTTCATCAGGCTGCGACTTTGCAAACGGAGTCTGGGCAGGGAGATGCGGCCGACGAGGGTCTCTTGAGCGTCCAGATACTGTGAGTCCAACGGTAGGATGGCGAGCAGACCAGCTTGCCGCCGCCGACTGAGGCACACCATTTGCTCCGATACCCACCGAGTCCCCAGAAAACCCTTGCGAGATATCTGTTGTAAAATTGGGGTCATCATCAACATGCCGCCGCTTAGGAGCTTTGGACATAACAAGGGCCGCTCCCTTGGTAGACATTGTCGGGTTATAGAGCATGTGCATTTCGCCATTGGCAGACCCCGTCAGTATTTGGTTTAATTTCTCGTGCCAAAGTACGGTGATTAAAGGAGAACCTGGCGTGACAGGTGTCACAAGCTCCGCTCTCAATGTAGCTGGGTTAAAAATATGGAGATGGCCCGTCTCGGAGCCGGTGATAATGTTGGTACCAGTTGGAGAGAATTTGATGTTTGTCGTTGGATAATGATCTGAAGTTGACTGATGCGTGACTGTCGTGACAGGTTGCTTAAATTTCCGAGTATCCCACAGCTTGATAGTATTATCGCCTCCCCTCGTCACGACCAACCGCCCGTCAATACTAATATCAATACCGCCGGTCCATGTGTCCTTGGTATGCGCATCTCTGATCTCTGCAGCCGGTCTCGTAAAAGGACCATCGCCACTCCACATAGCTATACTACCATCGAAACCCGTAGCAACGAGTACGTTGGGCCCGCCCTGTTTTGGGGAAGCCCATGCAACAGCAGTTACTTTGGTCCTTCCGGCTGAACCAGCAGCCCTAGACTTGTGAACAATAACCTCTTTCTGATTTCGACCAACATTCACATCCCAAATCCTGACAGTGCTATCTGTGCCGGCAGTGGCACACAAGTTGTAATCCGTAGGGCTCCAAACACCGGACGTGACCTCCGAGACATGACCTTTGGTATTGTGCATGTCTCGCAAATACATGTCACCTTTGACAAATTCGGTGAGCACATTGCCATCTCGATCGTAAATCTTCGGCTGGGGTGTGGCGGGAATAACCAACATTTGGCTCGGCGATATGGGGTTGAAGGCGACATAATGCACTGGGTGAGTCTCTTGTGCTGCCGACTGCTTTTTGGCACTCGGGTCGATCGACTTGAAAGCGCGAATTGTAGAGGGTGTCATTGAGGAAAAGTCGTGAAGTTTTATTGTGCAGTCTGTAGAGCCGGAAACAAGTCGACCTCCAGATATATCGAGGGACGCTGTCGTCACGGCGCGTTCGTGCGTCTTGAGCACGAGCTCATGCGATACGGGGAATTCGTCTTCATCGTCATCGTCATCGCTGTCGCTGTCGCTGTCTGAATCTTTTCCCGAGTCCTGCGCCCCTGCAGCTCTAGAATCCTGCATTCTCAAGTCGCTTTCCTCATTTTGCGCATCTTCGGGCTTCGACTTCACATCAGTTCGCTTTGATCGGTCAATTTGGGCGGCGACATCGGCTTGCTTCTCTTGCTTCCCAAAGCCGCTCGGAAAGAATTTTTTAAAAGCTTCCTCATCGAAGCCGTCCATTTTGCCGGGTTTTGTTGGATCAAAAATAATTTCTGGCGTGAAGATTGTCGGAGTTGTCGCATACTAGGTGGGACGGTTTGCAATGTTTGCATCGATTATGAGCTACTGGCCAATCACATCCAATCACATGGTAATGACGTCTATCGTACTGCTTCGCTTCACTTCACTTAGTTAATTCACTACTTAACGAAAGAATTACCCAAGAAATATTGTTCTATCCTCCTAAAAAACCCGGGGGCTCATCTATGCTAGAGATGCTAAAGATGCGTCATACATACCACTAGCGACTATCTCCTGCATTGATCGCTTTAGTGTTCGGGTTATTCCTCAAAAGATAACATTGGGAAAACATTTTCTTTAAAGAGGTCGACTCTACTGTGCTCAAATTCCATGTTTCTTGCGATAAGTTAAAAAAGTATGTTCCCAACAAGGCCATCGACAATGGACCTCGACGTTCATGATATCAAGAACTATGTAGAGAGAAGAAGAAATTGTATGTAACATTGGTGCGAATATGATTCCAACAAGAAGACAACATCATCATCAGGGATAGCAGACTCAAAAATCAACAATCAATCGAAAACATCAGCAGCCAAACGCACATTGCGAATCTTGGCAAGCCAGTCCTCGCAGTCTTTTTCATTGACTGTGTTACCCCTTTCCTCTTCCACGAGCTTATGCATGCGCACTATTGTTTCGTTGATAGCATTTCCAACTACTCGCGAGCCACACACATAGATACGCCCCCCTTTGTTCCATACCTCACGAACATCCTGTCGATCAAGCCAGAGACGGTCTTGGACATATCGACAGCCCTTTGCCTCCTCGCCTTCACCTTCGGCTGCACGACTGTAAGCACGGCGTACGTCGACGACGCCTGCAGCCTGCCACGCATCAAAGTCATCGCGGTACAAGTCATCAACGCCCGGCGCGCGGCAACCGAAGAAGATAATAGCCGGTGCAAGTTCACGGCCAGCTTCTACCATTGATGCACGCTCTTGGAGAAAGCCACGGAATGGTGCAATTCCGGTGCCTGCAGCAACCATGATAATAGGCGTGTTTTGTGCATCAGGGGGTAAGTGGAATGCAGCGTGGGATTGGCGCACTGCCACATGGAGCTTATCACCGGTTTGCAGTGAGGACAAGTAACTTGTGGCGACTCCCAGCTTGCGTGTTTGTGCATTCGATAAGGATGGCTCATCTAGGACGGCGTATGTCAAAGAAACACGAGATGGGTTCCATAGTGGCGAAGAAGATATCGAACTGTGAGATTTCTCGGTGTTTAGCATCAAGTCCGGATGTGTCAAAAATATCAATTGATGATCAAGAGGTAGGGGAGACACTCACTATTGACGGACTCGCAGTGAAGGTAGGGCTTGTAGGAAAACCGAGAACGGCAATTGAATATCGTAGTATTTCTCAAGTAAATCCAGGAGAGATGTTCTCTTGGCTACGACCTCGGTATCATAGGAGTTTCCGACTAGAAGCTGCAAGGCCTCCTTGGTCTCTTGGATTGTTGTGGCTTCGATCAAGGCTAGGATGCTCTGAGAGGAAAGTCAAGTCAGCTTGAAGTTCCCGCGTAGTCCAGCTCTCGTGCTTTTATGTATATAGATCAAAGGAATGTGGTAGAAAGAATGCTAACCTTTTTAGTTGCTGGCTGCTCGAGCTCAACATAGGCATTAAGAAGATCGCTCACCGCGATAGAGGTGTCTGTTGGTAGAGTCGTATGACTCCGACCACCTGGGATAGTAACATGCGAGTCCCATGGTAGATGGAAACGACGCATGACCCGCTTCACATTCGATATGTCATTGAGAGGAAGCACCGCAAGATAATCACCCACTCGATAAGTAGTGTCTTGAGGAAGCTGGATCTCAATATGCTTCTTTAGCGCTGCTCCGGGTTGAGTCAAATTCTAAATAGCCACAACAGATGCCTCAGAGACATCCTGCCTGAGCGTTGCTGTACGTGGCGTGGTGATTTGCAAGTCGAGGGTCGGAATTGACTTTGCCTCGTTGCTCTTAACATTAAACTGTTGTGTCATGGCTGGCCAGAACACATCATCTTCCCAGGCCTCAAAGTCTGTAAATATGCGGTTTTCTGCAGCATCTGCCAATCCGATAGGTGTAAGGCGGTCTCCCCCGACCTCTTCCAATTTGCTATTCACCAAATTCGGAACACGATGAAATGTTTGCGCCCAATCGTGATTCCCTATACGCATAGACCGTCAGTTTTAAACTTTACTTGTTTGTGGCAGTAAGGACGAGACGCACCGCATCCAAATACTGCGTACGGCACATTTTCGAGCTCTTTGCCTTTGAGACTCTCCAGCCATTTAACAAAGAGTGCGGCGTTATCAGATGACTGGCCCTCATAGGAAGCAGTAAAGAATATCGAAGGAACGTCCTTCTTCAGACGCTGGACTGCAGCATCCATCACATCTATGACCCCGACTTTAAAGCCATGTTCGGCGGCACTCGATGCTAGTCGCTGAGCCAATGCCTCGCAAGTACCTGTATTAGAGCCATAATAGATATTTATAAGTTTGTCGTTGCCGCCATCAGATGTATCCTTCGTATCACGTTTGGACTCGGTAGCAGCTGTTGGGGGAGGCCGTGTGCCTGCAATGCGATGCTCGACTATTGCGGCGGTCAGTCCATCTCGAAGAACGGCACGAACGTAAAAGTCTTTGGGCTTGATCGTCAACGTTTGCTTAATCCTTAAGGTATAACCAGGGTCATGGGAAACAAAATTAAAGTTCTGGAAGAGCATTGCCACGACCAATAGTGACTCTTGCCACGCAAATGGACGCCCAATGCATCCTCTCATACCGTTACCAAAGGGCTTCTAGCACGATGGGTGCTCTCGCATGAGTTTGTCGAAATTCTCTCCATACATGCGTTCAGGTTTGAAGTCGTTGACATCATCGCCGAATATAGCGGGGTCTTGCTGTGACTTTGCAACCAATAACAAGATGGGTTGATCAGTTTCGACCTTGTACTTTCCACCTATAATCTCGTCTTTGATTGGTGAAACAGTGAAAGAGATGATGGTAGGATTTAATCGCAGTGCCTCTCGCAGTACCTATCAATGCTATCAGTGTGTATACTTAGGTACTAAATTTTGGATTCTAATGGGCTAGAGGAGAGCAAGGAGCGTGGAACCTACAGCCGATATGTATTGGAGTTTTGGTAAATGCTCCAGTTTGATAGGTCCGGTACCGCAAACCTCGTCAACTTCCTTTTGTACTTTGAGATATGCTTCTGGACTTCTGAGCAGCTGATACATCGAAAACGACAGCAATCCAGAAGTCGTCTCATGGCCTGCGATAAGAAACGTGATGAGGTTGTCGGTAATACTGGCGTCTGTCATCTTCTTGCCTGTCTTTGAGTCGACACCTTCCAGCATTGCCTGGAGTAAATCTTTCCGGCGCGAACCTTGAGACTTTCGCGCCTGTAGAACTTCATCCGCGGTCCGACGCATGAGGTCGATATTTTCTTGATATTTCCGGTCCGTCTCACGATAAAAAAGGGAAGGGAAAGGGGGACGACGAGACCGATTCCCCGATTCAGTGAGAAACCCACCCATGGCGGAGATGAAAGAATGCATCTCATCTCGGTAATATGAATTGAAGCGGTAGTCCATAGCACACAGTGCCAAAGTGTCTAAGGTCAGCCGGGTGAAGTCATCTGTGACCAAAATCGGCGTCTCTGAGCCGTGACGCGCCCATTTCATGGCTAACTGAGAAGCTATGTCGTGCATATCATCATACAGGTTGGCCATAGACAAGGGTCCAAACGCGGGGATCAAGATTCGATGTGCAATCCCCCAGTTTTCTTCGTCATTATCAGCCTAGATGCCTTTCCATTAGATTCGAGGAGCTGCAAACTACGAACTGCAAATGTGTGGGAGAGGCTTCTTACTGTAAATAGACCGTCACCCACTCCATTTCGTACTTGCTTTATCTTAGCATTAGAATCACATAGCCCTAGAGATCGAACATATTGCGTGTATGAGACTCACTTTGAGTATGGGGTTACTTCTCGTCACATTTTTTTGGAAGCGTCTTTCATCACAGGCTTCATGGATCAAAGCATAGTCCGCCACATACACCACCGACTTTCCGCCAGGGTACTTGAGGCGACAGATCGGCCCTGTGAATTTACTCTACAGTAAGCGATGGGTGACCGTCCTCGGGATACCTCATATTCTCTCACCATATTGATCAGCGAAGCGCAGAAACGTGGACAAGGGCAAATCGGGATCAATGTCAGTAACATTCCCGATGAAAGGCCATCCTGGAGGCGACGTTATCTCCTCGAGGTTGCTTTCCGTCACTATGTTTTTAGTCTGTTGTTTTTCCTTTTTTTATTAAGTCAAAATAATCACATATAAAGTCTAAGCAGTAAGTTGACTAGAAGTTGGGCGTTTCACACCAGCACTCACATTACTACAGAGATCCGTGGACGGCTTGGGCATTTATATACCCAAGCAGTAAGGCATAGTTAATCAGTTGATATAATTTCACATACTGCAAGATTATTGGTCACACGGGATATAGAGGGCTGAGTCAGTGAGGGGAAACCACTTAGTAACGGGGGCTTTAGGGGGCGAGATAAATAACCAACATTCGAGCATGGTTGTATATGGGACGATTCCTTTGCAACCATGCACGAGCACATTTAAGTAGTCAAATCAGGTTGTATAACGAGTCAACATAGTGGCCGAATTCTTTCCGAATTACTATGAAACCCGGGATGCGCTTGCTTCCTCGGGTAAGGACCATCCGCCTTGATTTATTCGGAAAATGGTGAGGACGCGCGTATTTGTTGGATTGAGCTGAAAGGATGAAGGATTGATTCTATCTGAGCTTATATTTGTGGAGTTTAAATTTACGACGTCTTGATAAGTTGGCATATTGAGATCTTCTGAAAATATAAGCAGCCATAGTGGTGAATACTGTACGACACACTCCGAGGACATCGTTCTCTAATGTATTTGTATGAGCTGGAGATATCCTATCACTGCTTTGGGCATTTTTTGGTGGCTGTTGGCCCTCTAGCTCACTGTTTTCCTTCTTTTCTTTACAATAATTAGATATTTTCGCGTTTTGTGCACCCGCGGTTTTCACCTTATTCTTTGGGCATCGCCGTAGGTATCGGCTACTGTTACACTAATAATATTATACTTAAACATGCGCTGACAGAGAGGCAATTTACCCTCTCTAAGTCCTATTTCGACGCATAGCTGCCCTGCAAGCTCTTGAAAGTCCAGGTTGAATTATAGTTGCCAAGAGTTAGGGTTAAGTCGGCCCACCTGATCAAACACCCAATCCGCACCTACCCTGTAATCAGAAGAAGTAGGTAGGTTCAACTTTTTGGTCTAACCTATGTCATTGTGATGGGGTTGTGAATGTGACAATATTACATACCTCTATGACACCTTAGATATTTCTTAAAAGAAAGGACATCGTTATCATTTGCATTGATGAGGTCTCTAACGGATCGTTCACCCATTTTTGGCTCTGATTCTCTTTAGTAAGACCGAGCAAGAACAATATGGACTTTAGGCAAATTATTGGATATCGGGCGATTGGTCTAGTGGTATGACGCACGCTTAGCATGTGTGAGGTCCCGGGTTCAATTCCCGGATTGTCCAATTTTTTTGCCCTTGGTAACGTCGTATTTCAAAAGCAAGAGTCAATTTAAGCAGATTCCACACTCATTGGGCGATTGGTCTAGGGGTTAGTTACTCCCATAAACACTGTTTCCTTCCCCATATTAACAAGCAGCAGGTATGATGCACGCTTCGCATGTGTGAGGTCCCGGGTTCAATTCCCGGATCGTCCAGGTTTTTTTTTGGGCTCAATAGTAGAAAATCTACATTTCCTCAAATTTCGGTGAGTCATTCGCCGCAGCCGCAAACCGAGATTCATAACCACCTGAATAAATCTTTTGCTGGTTGAGACCCGAGGAGCTCGCCCGGCTGCCGGATTAGGTAACTTTTATTTTGTTCTGACGTAAGTTGTATGCCTCTGTAAACCCGACTCGGATGAAGAGAATATATCCTTAGGGCCGTAATTGATCTTCATGTTTTGCTATTAGATAAGGGCTTGTAGTGTGACAAAGTCCAAGCTCAGGTTCTAGAGTTTTTCTTTGCCATTACGTTCGGCTCGTTCGGCCCGTTCATGGGCGTCTTTTCTTCATGAACACTGCGATGCTCAAACTATTTCCGCGTATAACATCCCAAACGAGGGCCTATTCACGGACCAATCGAGCGAGTCTCTCAGTCCCTGTGGGATTCTCCTTTGCTGCTGCTGCTGCGATTGCTTCCGTGGTGAGCAGATTCAGCATGCCTGGTTGATCGTACAGTCCAAAGACGCGTTGCCGAGAGGGCCACTGGGGTCGAGTGTGGGAGGAGTAGAGTTTCGGCACATTCTTGTTCTTTGCGTGCTGTACTGTTTTGATGTGTGCATTATTTGCCTAGTTGTTTGTTTCAAAGACCAAAGATCCAGGTAGGTAGTCTGGAAGATATGCACTTGCTTTTTAGACTAGATGCCTCGCTTGTTACTACCAAGGCACGCGAGAATCATGATACGCATCGTGAGAATCACCTCGAATCGATTATTCGACAAGGCAAGGAAGTCGTGGAGCATGTGGTTGTGATGGAAGTGGCCTAGGGACTATCTGGAAATTTATAGCTGATATTGCCTTGTAGGAGTCATTTCTAGATGCCGTATTTAGCTCATCAATGCTCGCAGAAGGCCTCCTATTCAGACACTATCCAAAAAAAAAAAGAAAGTACCATACCATTGAGCAAAAAATTTGGACAATCCGGGAATTGAACCCGGGACCTCACACATGCTAAGCGTGCGTCATACCACTAGACCAATCGCCCATTGAGAAAATTCCGGTTATTTTGCAATCATGACTTTATTATCAACAAATGGGATGAAAGACGACGGCGACGGCTCGACGGGTCTGTATAATGATCCACCCGTTAGCTTGCATCGGTGGGCGTTGGCTGATTGAGATCTGCCTCTGGGTGAGATTGATGTTTGATTTGGAGGAGCTGGCACAGACGGCGAGGAGTTTGTGGAGGTATTCTTTTTTCTTTACGATTGTTCCTATAAAGGTGATCACATTCGTCCCCATTGCTGTATTTCTGGTCTGACTATATCGTTATACAGATCCCAGGAGGTGTCAGAAGGTGTTGCGAATCCACCAAATTGATGCAGTTGGATTATTCTAACCAGATTAAAGTGTGATTGTTGCTTGAATAGGTCCTATTTAGCACCTCAGCTGCTACATAAGTACGAATGCCCATGCATGGTAAGTCGTTCGGAAAGAGACAACCAGCCTATTGCTTCCTGGAAAGCATGAAACTTTGCTTGAAAATGACATGGCCTCATCAACTGAGTCGTAATTCTACAAAATATAGATATCATCGTCCAATTGCACGCAAACACCAGGTTGAGAATGCATACAAATTGCAAATACCGGGAAAGGGTTTCCGCACAGCTCTCTAATGAAATCCACCAGCATGAGGATAAGCAGTATTAAGAAATCTATAATCAAGTACCAATATTAATTAGCACAATCAAGTGGAAGCTCCAAGTTACATTTTCTGCGAGATTTGACTCACCTCATCGCCGTGGTTTGGTAGTGGATGCGCGTGTGGCAGAGCCCCGCCAGAGACGGCGGACGGCTAATGAAAAAACGGCCTGTGTCGGGTTGAGCTGCCCCGCGCCGTCTGAGGGATGACGATGGCGATTTATTATTAATAGCTGTTCCAGTACTTCTAGACTTCTTCAAGAGAATTTTTCAGCAAAGACAGCACCGTTTGCGAGATACAAAAAGAAGAGGATCGTCCCAGACTGCAGGGTGGTGCTAGAAGCTTCTTCTTTCAGCGGCTTCGAACATTAAATACCAGGAACAACGGTGCTCTTCTAGAACATGGCTTCGAAGACTTTCAACGTAGGCGTTGTTGGCTACGGCTTCAGCGCCAAAATCTTCCACATTCCGTTTATCACCAGCGTTCCCGAATTGAAATTGTACGCCATTGTGCAGCGCACGCCCAAGCCGGACGACAATGCCGAAAAGGATCATCCGGGCATTAAGTTGTATAACTCTGCGGATGACTTGGCAACGGATCCCAAAGTTGATCTTGTCGTGATTACTACGGCGCCTGACTCTCACTACGAGCTGACCAAGCTGGCTCTGAGTGCTGGAAAGCACGGTACGAGACGTCTAGCTTTTTGTCCCAAGAATTACGTTGGCTGATTCCTATCTAGTGGTGGTCGAGAAACCATTTGTGCCGACTCATAAAGAGGCGGAAGAGCTGGTGGCATTGGCTGACAGCAACAAGAAGTTGCTGGCCGTGTACCAGAGTACGTATCTTCATGACAAATGCTTGGGATTACTTGAATATCTGACTTTGACTGCAGATCGTCGTTGGGACGCGGACTTTGTCACGCTGTCAAAGCTCGTCAAGAATGGCTCATTGGGCCGCGTAGTGGAGTATGAGACACACTTTGACCGCCATCGTCCTGATGGGCCGTCGGATCCGACGTCTTGGAAAGCCAAGGTGATGCCCGCAGGCGGCGCGATTTACGATCTAGGAACACACTTGCTGGACCAGGCAGTTCACCTGTTCGGCGTGCCGCAACGTGTCACGGGCTTCATTGGGAGCCAGAGAGAAAACAACGCCAGTGGATTCGAAGACGCCTTCACGGTTTTGTTCCACTATGATAGCGGCCTGCTGGTGACGGCCAAGGCGGCGGTGGTGAGCCCGGAAGAGAAGCAACTCCGCTTCTGGGTTAGAGGTGACAAGGGCAGCTTCAAGAAATACCACCTGGACATCCAGGAGGACCAATTGAAGGCAGGCATACTGCCTGGGAATAGCGCCTACGGGCTGGAACCGAGTGACCGATACGGTATGTGATTGAGCAATGTAGATTTCAGAGTTAAGCTGACTGTACCAAATAGGCGTTCTCACTACAATCCAAGATGGCAAGCCTGTTCCCGAGACTGTCCCGACAGTGGAAGGGCCGACATGGGTGGAATACTATCGCAAGCTTGCGCGTGCGCTCGCAGGCGATGGAGACATCCCTGCCAGTGGTGCTGAGGCCAGCCGGGTCATCCGGTTGATCGAACTTGCGAAGGAAAGCTCCAAGCAGGGCAAAACTCTGGCCGTGTAAATAATCGATGTATCAGATAGATGTTGAATATTGAGCCTGTCCTTGGACCTGTCGTATCATTAGTCAATAACGCCCAGAGCACGCATCTCGGGCCTTTGTTCAAAATGGCCACTGGGACAACCATATTTGTAGAAGAAGTGTAGTTGTTGTCGTCGAGACAAGCTCAGGACGAGCAGGAAAGAGCAGGAGACGCGCTGTGTTTGGCCTGTTTGTCCTGTTTGCCCAGTTTTCCCCGATTTATTCGCCTCGTCAGCGTGCCGCGTGCGCTAGCCGCTTTGGGAATTTCTATTACCCAACATCAACGGCTGTGATTGGCCAGATGCCATTTCCGCAAGTGGAAGAATTGCCTGTTCGAGCTCTTTCCTTGACTTGTGGTGACTCTTTGCGCGCTCCTGCTGCCAAAGCACGCAAATCCCGCGGAGATGGTCTTGTGGTGCGAGTGTTGCGGGAGGTACTTAAGTTTCCATCACGCCCGCGGTTCCTGGATCGCCGGGAGCATATATCAGACTTGACGACTGTCCACCGCGCAGGTTCGCACCGACGTATACTAACTACGTGAAACGCACCGATCTGACCTGTCGACCTGTCGGACCATTTGCATCCACACATCTCAAAGACTTCGTGTGTCCACGCCTCGCCCCGCATGGGTTTATCAGACCCTGCTGCGTGGAATTTTGATATCGATCGATGGCTCAACCCCCTGGTCCCTTCACCGCCATGGCGCTGGCTGCCATATCCAGTGTCCTACGTGCTTGGACATAGGAAGAAGCCGCAGAGGCCGGTTGGCAACCTCATCATCACCGCCTGGGCGTTTGTGGGCATATTCGCCGGACTCGTTGTGATCGAAGTTGTGTCGAAGCATGTGGCCGCCTTTCAAAGCCACGGGGCTCCCATCATCATCGCCAGTTTTGTATGTGGTTAAACATGTAATTTCTTGGGTTGGTTCATAGCTAACCGTGTGCAGGGCGCTGCTTCAGTGCTGAACTTTTATGCCATTGAGTCTCCACTGGCCCAGCCGAGAAACTCGGTACTCGGGCAATTGATTTCCAGCATCATCGGCGTAGCCGTATGCAAGCTATTCGCACTGAGTCCACACTTTGAGTCCATTCGCTGGCTGGGTGGCGCATTAGCATGTGCCCTGGCGACAGCGCTGATGGCTCTCACCAAAACGGTACATCCACCTGCAGGTGCAACGGCTCTGCTAGCCGTCGTCAGCAACGATTCGCTTCCGCTGGGATGGTGGCTGGTCCCTGTTATTTTTCTGGGAGCGGTCCTCATGATGATCGTCGCCTTGGTCATCAACAACATCCAACGCAAGTTCCCGCAGTACTGGTGGACGCCCGAAGACCTCTCCAAGACGAAACCAACAGAGGAGTCGAAATTGAACGCCGACGTCGAGGGCCAACTGTCCAAAGGGTCCCTCGCCCAGATTGAAGGCGCCTCGGAGAGTCAAGAGCACGTGGTAATCACGAGAGGCCGTGTGCTTGTGCCAGACCATCTGTTCCTGAGTCCAGAGGAGAAGAGTTTTCTAGTCGAGCTCAGCGACCGGCTTTGATGTTGACTCTAGTTTATGACCGTAATGAACGAATATGACAATAGTTAATATGAGTATGAATATCAATGTGAATGTGGATATAAAAGCAAGCTGTTGTGCCCAATCAGAACCAGACCGTCGTTGCGTTGGTCATCAATATTTGCTGCCTGAGGCCGTCACGTCGCCACCCCGAAGGGAATGACGTGGGTGGGCCAGTCAGGGCTCGCGAGGGGCAGGCGGGGCTCCACCGGGCACAAAATTTCAGAAAAAAAATACTAGCATAGTAGACGGCGGCCTCATCAACAAGGCTCTTTCTCTTTTCTCTCCTGCATCCATCCGCACAGCTCTCCCTTGACTGCTTCAGGAGACATCACCATCGAAACGGGTCGCCCTCAATTCTCGTTTCTTCGTGCAGTCCATTTTCTTTTTCTTTTTCCCTTTTTTCTAGATACCCTCCTGTGTTCTTCGATTAGCGGGGCGCCCTGTAATCGATAAGGCAGAAAGAAAGCCCCCCCACCATTAGCAACAACCCGGCTTCGAAGTTTTTATTCGACTTTGTTTGTCCGTCCGAATCGATCACCCTTGGTCGCCGATATTGAGCTACCTCATTTTCTTATATATTCGGCTCATTTTTCCGACTCTTCCTTTTTCTTAATCTTTTGACAACATGGTGTCTGCATCGAAAGCCGCCCGCCAGGCTAAGCGTGCCGCCGACGGGGACAAAAAGCCTTCAAAGCTGGCAGCGAAGAAGGCTGGCAAGGGCAAGGGCGATGAGACCCCCGAGCTCTTGGATGGCGATGGCGATGCTGTCCCTGGTGATCAGCCCGCCACTACCGCTGACAAGCAGAAGCAGGTCGACAAGTTGACTGCTCAGATGGACAAGCACGGTCTCTCCGACCGAGTCACAACCGGTGTCTTGTCGTCAATGGCATCGTCTCGTGATGCCAAGGTCACATCCGCTTCTTTGGTGTTCCACGGAAAGGTCCTTTTCAACGACAGTACCCTCGAAGTCAACTATGGCCGCCGCTACGGCCTGTTGGGTGAAAACGGTTGTGGTAAGTCCACGCTGTTGAAGGCCATCGCCCAGCGCGAATTTCCCATTCCGGAGCACATCGATATCTACCTTCTGAATGAGGGTGCACCCCCTAGTGACCTTGGTGCTTTGGAGTGGGTCGTCAGGGAAGCCGAGAATGAGTTGGCCCGTTTGGAGAAGCTGGCCGAAGATATTCTCGAGGCAGACGGCCCGGAAGCCCCGATCCTCGAGGATCTTTACGAAGTAAGTTTGACAAGTCTACAGTACACTCATAGAATATACTAACTCTCTTTGAAGCGTATGGAAACCATGGACCCGTCAACCTTCCACACTCGTGCATCTTTGATTTTGACTGGTTTGGGATTCAACAAGACCACCATTCAAAAGAAGACCAAGGACATGTCCGGTGGTTGGCGAATGCGTGTCGCCCTGGGCAAAGCCCTCTTCGTCAAGCCCTCTCTATTGCTGCTCGATGACCCTACCGCTCACTTGGATCTCGAAGCCTGTGTGTGGCTTGAAGAGTACCTTAAGAAGTGGGATCGCACCCTCATGCTGGTGTCTCACTCCATGGACTTTCTTAATGGTGTCTGCACAAACATGATTGATATGCGCATGCAAAAACTTATCTACTACGGTGGTAACTACGACTCTTACCACAAGACGAGAGACGAACAAGAGACGAACCAGATGAAGGCCTACACCAAGCAACAGGAGGAAATTTCTCACATCAAGAAGTTCATTGCCTCCGCTGGTACCTATGCCAACTTGGTCCGTCAAGCCAAGTCTCGCCAGAAGATTCTCGACAAGATGGAGGCCGATGGTTTCATCCAACCCGTCGTCCCCGATAAAGTCTTCACTTTCCGTTTCGCCGATGTTGAGAAGCTTCCCCCTCCTGTTTTGTCCTTTGACGACGTCACCTTTTCGTACTCCGGCAATCCCGAAGACACCTTGTATGAGAATCTCGACCTTGGTGTCGACATGGACTCGCGAACTGCTTTGGTCGGTCCTAATGGTGTTGGTAAATCGACACTTCTCCGTTTGATGACCGGCAAACTCAGCCCCAACAGCGGCCGAGTCACCCGTCACACTCACTTGAAGCTCGGTCTTTACAGCCAGCACTCTGCCGAGCAACTGGATTTGACCAAATCCGCCCTCGATTTCGTGCGAGACAAATTCAGCGAAAAGAGTCAAGATTACCAGTACTGGCGTCAACAGCTTGGTCGTTACGGTCTGTCTGGTGAGTCGCAGACAGCGCTCATGGGCACTTTGTCTGAAGGACAAAAGAGCCGTATCGTTTTCGCTTTGCTTGCTATTGAATCGCCAAACATGCTTCTCCTCGACGAACCGACCAACGGTCTTGACATTCCCACCATTGACAGTTTGGCCGATGCCATTAACTCTTTCAACGGTGGTGTTGTCGTGGTGTCTCACGATTTCCGGTATGTTATATTGTTCCCCTTGAACAAGAGCCTTCCGTCTAACTATATTACAGACTTTTGGACAAGATTGCCAAGGATATTATGGTGTGTGAACACAAGACTATTCGCCGATGGGATGGCAGTATTGGAGAGTACAAGAACCATCTCCGCAAGAAGATGGTTCAAGCAGGTGCTGTCTAGATTTTAAAGAGAAAATTCTCTCCGAAACAAATGCCTATGTGGGTGACTCCACATATGGGGCCCTTTCTCTTATCGTCTTTTTAATATATGGGCGCAATAGAAGGTGGAAAAAGCAAAATTCGTGTTTTCTCCTTCTACGAAAGGAAATTATGAGATTCAAAAAGAAGATAGTCGGTTTGGCAAGGGGATCAGGTATTTCCGCCTTACAACTCATGCATATTAGATCTTCCTCTTTTTTTCTGTCTTTTGTTAAAGACTTGTGTGCGAGAGGAGAGAGAGAAAGATAGAACTGGAGGGGCATATACGATTTGGATCAGCGAGTCGCATTCATCATTATTTGCACCTGTTCATTCATATATAAACCTCCTCTTTGACTGTCTTTTTTTCTTCTTTTTCAACAAGTCGTCTGATATCATGTGTACTGTCTTCTTACCCGCCCTTATCATGTTCCAAAGGGAAGGTGGAAAAACACTAGCTACTGGGACCTTTTTTTTGACTAGAAATATAGAGCGTCGATGGTTTTTTTATATTTAAAAATCGTACATGAGACGGGCTGTCACGGCAAAAATACGTGTTTATTTAGGTAAATAATGTCGACATAGATGCCATGTCTAAGTTGTAAGAGTACAAGTTATCAAAAGTAATCAACGTGTGTATGACAACTGTCAAAAGGAGAGAAAAAAAATAATTCCCATACACAAGGGTCGACAAGAGAAGATTAGAGGTACAAGCCCTCGGGTTCGCTCTCGCTCTTGGTCTTGAGTACCCGCTCCCTGGCAGTTCGGAAGTCTTCCATTTGGACCCTCATTCGGCGCTCACGCAGTGCCATGAGACCGGCCTCGGAACAGATGGCTTTGATATCGGCACCTGAGAGGTCGTCTTTCTGGCTGATAAATTCGTCAAGGTCGACATCCTCGCTCAGAGACATCTTGCCGGTGTGCAGCGTGAAGATCTTGCGCTTGGTGTTTTCTAAAAAAAATTTTAATTAGCTTGAAGTTTTCAGAATCATGTAGCGCTTAAAACTTACGATCAGGGTTCTCAAAGAGAATTTTACGATCAATACGACCAGGTCGAATCAAGGCAGGGTCCAGACTCTCGATCTTGTTGGTGGCCATGATCACTTTGACGTCTCCACGGTCATCGAATCCATCCAGCTGGTTCAGAAGCTCCAGCATGGTACGCTGGATTTCTCGTTCACCTCCAGAGGTCGAGTCGTAACGCTTGGTACCAATAGCATCGATTTCGTCGATGAAGACAATTGACGGGGCATGCTCGGCGGCGACTTGGAAAATCTGGCGCACTAGTCGTGGACCGTCACCCAGGTACTTCTGAATCAGCTCACTACCAACGATGCGCAGAAAGGTGGCACTCGTTTGATTAGCCACAGCCTTGGCGAGAAGAGTCTTTCCTGTTCCCGGGCTTCCGTAGAGAATGACACCCTTGGGAGGTTTAATACCCATTTCCTCGTAGAGCTCGGGGTGAAGCAATGGTAGCTCCACGGCCTCTCGCACTTCTTGGATCTGAGTCTCCAGACCACCGATATCCGCGTACGATTCTGTAGGAGCCTTATCAAGTTTCATGACAGACACTAACGGATCAGCGTCGTCGGTCAATACACCAACCACGGACACAGACTTGTGGTGCAGAAGAACACTGGCACCCGGCTCCAAAAGATCCTTATCGACGAAAGACATGATGGAAACGTAGTACTCTGGACCGGTGGCGCTAGAAACGATGGCGTGGTCGTCGTCGATCATTTCTTCCAGGTTGCCGACACCCATCGGGCTTCCTCTCATGTCATCGACACGGCCTCTCTCATCGGCGTTCCTATCCAATGCATCCAAATCTCCCGTTGCAGAGGGTTGAGCGGTAGCCTGAGCCTTTGCTTTGCGGATTCGTTCTTGGTTCTCAACGTACTCCTCCTCGAGAAGCAGATGGTCGTGGATCCGTTGCATTCTTAAATACCGTAATTTACACCTCGACGTTGGCAGGATCGTGGGAAGCTTCGCGGCGGCATTGGGACCAGCGGCCCTACGCTTCTTGCGGCCGATACGAGTGGTGGGTTGTGGCGGTGGTTCGTACTTTGGCTTATCCTTCTAATCACACGACAGGCGTTAGTTGTTCCGTATTTCTCACGAAGCCAGGAGTCGGGAGAAGTCGCACCTTCTTGCTCTTATCATCGCCTCCATCCCCTCCGGGGCCACCGCCAATATTGGATTGTTGGTTACCCTATGAATCGCAGTTTAATAGGTTGATTGCATAAGCTCCGATCGGGCGCCAGGGCTTACCATGATGGGGAGCTGTAGAGCTCAGCTAGAAGTGTTTCTCGATTATTAGAAGCGACCAAGCTTGCATTCAAGCACCATATAGATGAATTTGGATAGAGGAAGGTGGAATAGAAGACGAGACGGTGGTGGATGATAGCTGAGCGATGTGCTCTGTGGTGTTGGGAAGCTGGCCGGAGCTGTCGAGAGCCGCGACGACTCGCAGTCGCCTTCCGCCAGGTCACGGGACTGGTGCCGGCGCTTATGTCATCGGCTGGTCCAATGGATTTGAACTACTCTCAATATAGTTAGACCAAACACGTGCCGATAGCTTCTACAATCTACAAATCTCCGATAATGACGACAACTTCTAGGAGTTACATAGCAGTGGTCCGAATGACCTCAGAGCGTCAATTTGACTTAAGTTGCAGTTTGTTGCGTGAGGAGCTTTCAAAGAACTCTTATTACTCCGTTGTACGTAGTTTAATTGTTTGTTAGTAGATGATCATCGTCATCCGCTAACCCAGTTCGACTAGAGCCCCGCTGGTTAGTCATCACTTGGCCATCCATCATCCACCTTTGGAGATCTGACGATTCGTCATTTCCTACACAGTGGTTGCATGTCTGACGCTATGATCCAAACGACTTTAACATCACTTGCAGAATCTACGCTACAAATCTCTTAACGACCAAGGACACCCAGAGGTTACCGTCAGGCCCCAGACACCCGCAATCAACAACAGCCCAAGCTAGCCACGCCCTCGACGTTCCAGACTCGTGACATCGGACCCTCTTGGGGAAATCTACTCGTCAACAAAACAGACAGTATCAGGCTGAGACGTGTATATCAAACGATCCAAGCTTTATCCGCATTACTTGTTGATTCTACCTATCGCTACTGTTGCCTGCTCGCCGGCCACCTTTTGCAGCCTAGCTCCCCCCGCTCCCAGTACTCCGCCTTCCGTGACTAGGCTGTTGCTTGTACAAGAAGCTTGCTCGCCTCAAGCCAGGCACCTGTCACCATCGCGTCAAAACTCAAGAAACCAGCTAGCTTCCCGATACGATGGCTTCAAACCGAAACCGCCGCATTGCGAAGGAGATCGCGGACATTCACAATGATGCTCACTCCCAGGTGACCGCGGAGCCCGTGGGTGCTGAGGACGACCTGACACATCTGCGAGGGTCTTTTCGTGGCCCGCCTGGCACGCCCTATGAGGATGGCACATTTTTCGTCGATATCAAGATACCCAATGAGTACCCTTTCCGACCTCCTGTGATGAAATTCGAGACAAAGGTCTATCACCCAAACATCAGTAGCCAAACTGTAAGTCTGGGCCGGGGATTTTGTGTTTTGTTATACATTTTCGCTAAAACATTGTTCCAGGGTGCCATCTGTCTTGATACGTTATCCTCCGCCTGGTCTCCGGTTCTCACGATTAAATCCGCCCTCCTATCTTTACAGTCCCTTCTCAGCACACCAGAGCCCAAGGATCCTCAAGATGCCGAGGTTGCCAATATGCTGTTGCGAAAGCCCAAGGAGTTTGAGCGTATGGCTAGGGAATGGGCGATCAACTTTGCCGGTGCCCCTAAGAAGCAAGTTGCTGAAGGTAGCGGGGGCGCAACCGACGCCTCCATTAGGGAGGAAGAGCGCAAGGCCAAAGAAGATGAAGAGCGCGACGCAATTGCTGCGTATGGCAATCCGATCTCAGATTCTCACTTCATGCTAACTTTCGCTTTAATAGGTATGACGGATATAACAAGGATCTCATCGACCGGTTCTGTGGCATGGGATTCGACCTCGACCGCGTTGTAGCCGCTTTCAACTACGTTGGTATCGACCGCAACGACGGCGAGGATTACGAACTTGAAGGAGAGTATCTTGGTGATATTACCGCACACCTTCTTGGTGAGCCATGATTTACGCATTTATGGAAGAGTTATTGCATAAGCGACCTATGTGGTGGTTCGTGGTTGAACAAGCGTATGGAGCCCGGCGAATCCCTATTATTTCGATTCTTGTCTGTTTATATGTCCCTTTTTTGTTGATTTGGAGCTCGGCGACTGGGCCTGAGACTCAGACATTTGACTTGTTTTTTCTTTCTTGAGATTCCACATTTTGACAATTTTGGACGGTTCTTCTGTACTCGTTTTGTTGCATGCTTCAAGTAGAATCAATAATGACAATGACATGAAACCCTCTTTAAATTTTTTGATTTTTCATTGCCATTGTGAATGTGCTAATTATTTTACAAACAAAAAGTAGTATGCTTGGAGTGAGTCAATAATAGATGGAAGTCCAAGCGGCTTGCGGCGCGGGCGACGGGACAGTGGTCCCGGCTCGATGTCATCGACAAGCCGCATCATGTCTTTCTTTACCTACCAACTGACAACGAAGCCAACTTCTCTGCCATCGCTTTCGCTGACCCAAAATCACACTGAAAATTTCCTCTTCCGAAATACAAAATGCGGCTACGTTGATCGCAGCGCTGAGGAGAAGAAATTTGAAAATAGCCACCGGGACGTCGACTGCTTTCCAACTCCCCCGCGCCCACCATGCTCGAAGATGAGATTTACAGATCCTCAACTCAGTTCCGGATATGGTCCTTCTCAAAAGATAACTTAAACAAACTGCGATCCGAAACCAACGCCACAGCATGCGAACGTCTCCGGGCTGCCCAACAGCGAGCACGCGAGGCTCCCAGGTCCGGCACCCCTTCGACCACAGGCAATTCAACGCCAAATCCCACAAGCGACGGCGAGACAAAATTAGAAGCAGCACTTGGAAAGGATGTGGACTGTCTCACTCCGGAAGAAGAGTTGATTTTCCTGAGATATTTTTGTGAGCAGGCTTTGGAGCTTGGGGATAAATACAAGCCAGCTCTGCCGACCATGGTTAGGGTGGGTGAGAAGAGAAGCAATTTTTGTTTTGGCTTATTTGAGGGAGATTGGAAATGAGGCTAATACAAGCGAGGCGGCAGGCGACGGCGATACAATTCCTTCGACGATTTTACCTCACAAATTCCGTTATGACCTACCATCCGAAAACGATAATGCCTTGTGCATTGTTCCTTGCTACCAAAACCGATAACTACTTCATATCTTTGAACTCCTTCTCAAAAGAAGTACCCGGGATCGAAAAGCCGGAAGACATTATCTCCCCTGAGTATACTTTGACACAGGGCCTCAGGTTTACGTTTGACGTGCGCCATCCTTTCCGAGGCCTTGAAGGAGGAGTCATGGAACTTCAAGCTATCGCGCAGGGCGAAGGGAAGCCGGCGCCACATAGCATAGGCCAGACAGCTGAGACCATGAAAGCAACGTTACAGTCCATTGCTCTGCTCTCGTCTTCAGACAGGGCTTCGGCATCGACTCGGATATTGAACGCGCATGGGAGAGCTCGAGAGATTCTGAAGACAGCCGCGCAGATGACGGACGTTTACTTTTTCTACACGCCATCCCAGATATGGCTTTCTGCATTATATCTCGTTGACGAACCATTGGCCAGGTTCTATATCGATACCAAATTAGGATCCGAGACCAGCCATGCAGATGCAGAAGCCACCAATCCATTGGTAATTCTACGCACAAAGCTGTTGAATACTCTAGCAGAATGCTCAAAAACGCTCGGCTCGTATGTTCCGTTGGCCTCAAACCCGGACATCATGAAACGTCTCAGAGGCATTGCCAAGAAGGTTTACCAGTGCGAGCAGATTGAAAAGTTAGATCCAGGTACTCCAGAGAGCGGGCAGAAACGCGTCCCCGGGGCAGAGGGTGCGTCAGAAAGTGAAATAGACAGAGCAGCCAAGAAACGCCGACTAGAGCGTGAGAAACGAGAACGGGAGGCCAAAGATGTCTTTGGAGGCGAACTGGTCACACAGCGGAGTCGAGCACCGCAGGAATGAGCATGATCTTCAACAATGGGTTTTGGGTTTGCGGGCATAGAAGCGTTAGACATGAGTATGAGAGTTGCTACTAATCACGATATTGTATCAATAATTCAATATATTGCATTCATTATGAAATAACATTGACTTTGGGTTTTCTAGGATTTGCCACATTTACGATCAATTACTTAGCGTCTACTCGTCCGTATTTTCAACCTTTGAACTTCAAAAACAGAATTCTATTTGATATTCTCTTCTCCTGCAACTTGTATTGCCATAGTGCTGAGTTAAGTGGCTTCAAGCTTCTTAGCCTTCATCTCCTCGACTGTTTTCCGATCTTTTTTAGACACCATCCGTCGTCCTAGTTGTATAGAATCGTAGTAGTCTATGCGCTCAAAGACATCTACCAAACGATTCATGCTTTTTAGAGCATATTCTTTTCTCGCAGATAGAACTTTCAGTTCACCCGATCCATCCCCACGATCAGTATCTGCTAGAATCATCAGTCGACTAGCCGGATCACTTGGAAGAGCATCGCGGGCATATCGTTAACTATGTGGACGGTTAAATAAGACAGGCTTGATAAATGCGAATTTTCCATCAACTCTCCCATATCGCGTTGAATTTGCTGGAATGTTCTCTTCTTGCCTAGAGATATCCTTCCTAGGGTTTGCCCTGACATATTGTTCCAGCTCGTGACGTGGAATTTCAAGATTGAAGCGGTATTGGGAGTATGTGTCATTATAGTACCCATAATCAGTCTAGTATATTTGGATCTGTCTTCCATGGGCTAAGAAGTTACGAGCATTCTCCTGGGCCGTCTTTTGATGTACCGCGTAAGCTGTTTCTATCGCATGTGTCTTGCTACGCAGAAACTTTTCGAAATTTGTAAACCAAACTTCTTGGTATTTAAGATCGGGATGCTCACGAAGGCTTTGGTAGGCGTCTCGTAAGTGGATGGCCCACTCTCGTCGAAGGTCATCTTTATCGTGAAGCATCTCAGTAAATTCTTCACCTGACATCCTGATCTCGTCATACGAAGAGGCTCCTTCCATTTTGTATCCTTGCCATAATCGAAGGGCTACATTCAGACCTCGATCTTTCCACACTCGTGGGATATCTTCAGGCAACCACTGTTCAAGATCAGATGGTTTCAAAGTTTGTAAGACGATCGCCAAAAACATCTCTTCAAGATTCAACATCAACTGCTCATGGGGATTGCATGGACGACGGTCGAATGCTGCTAACTTAACAAAAAAAAGAACTGAATCTATTTGTTGTTTTAATTTGATCCCATATACTGTTGTGCAGTGATGGACGAGTGGCTCGTTTGGCAACGTCGTTGTGGAACTCGATGCGCTCCTTGAATTTATATGCTTGTCCGACATACAAATAGAATCGGTCTGCTATTCTAAGAACATGGAGATAGATCCCCGAGCCTTCGTCTTCCTCGGGATAGCCACCTATATTGATTAAACTAGGATAGATTAATCTCAGTTCAACTTAATAAACTTTTATAAAAACCACACTTACTCGGCTAGTTTGATCTGATGTTTGTTAAAGGCCTCTCTAGTAGCCGAGGTCAGACTACCGACCAGCATGGTCGTGATCTCTTCTACTTGGAGTATTGATCCCCCGTAACGTTTGCTTTGAGTTTTGCTTAACTTTATGCTTTCAAGCATGTGCCCAGCAATACGTTCTAATGGCGGCTTGCTCAGGTGCAGATTTTGTTGAGTGGGGAGTTAAAAGACCTGGTCAGGATGTTTCTCATCGGCCAACATGTGAGAAATCCGGCCAAAATCCCGTCTTTTGACCTCTTCAATGACAGATTGTATGTATTGTTCACATTTAATGTCACGCTCGGCATGGTCGTCACGGTCGTCGCGGTCGTCATGGTCCATTTCATTGCCCTCGCCGTCATCGTCGTCATCGCTGTCATCGCCATCATTATCGCTAGACAGACTGCCATCGACAGATTTTGCACCAGCAGATCGGATAGAACAATGATATACACACGTTTTACAATAGAATTCGAGGCCTTCCGGGAATAAGTTGATTTCATGTTGATCTTCAGTGTCGATGTGAGATAGAGTCAAATAATTGCCACAGTTAGGACAGACTAAAAGAGTCAGCACGCTTTTTTAAAGCTAGTGTTAGGAACGACACTTACACAGGTGACCCGATGGGAACTCAAAATGCTTCACCATCTTGAAAATCCTTTAATGACTCTGATATCTCACAATTAATGTTTCTTCGAGAAGAAGTTGAGGGATATAGCTCACGAAAGCTCGAGGTAAAGAACAGGTGGGGGCGAAGGATGTTGATACTGAGATGAATAATTGCATGAAGCTTCTTAAGTTGATGAAACTATGCTTATTGGAATTGAGTAGGGAGGATGGAGCTATATGGCCGCAGCAAACGGCCGTTTGTTTGCTTGCTCACGGGAGACCCAGTTCCCCCGAAATAACCTCTCTTGTTTGCTCCTTTGTCCTCATTACATAGCATGCCGTGATGGTCTCCGCCAGACTGTACATCAATTCTTTCAGGGGCTTTACACCCACCAGCTTGCTTGTATATCATTTGATCCGTTGCCAGTGAGTCTTTCATTATAAATTATGAATAAATATGAGCATGTACATAGCAGGGCTTGAGGGGCTATCTTAAAGAGAGTCTTAGCATGAGATAGTCATTTGCATGTTTAGTACCAAGAATAGTACCTGGTGTGACTTTTCGAGTGTTTTAAATATGAAATTCTCGTTCAATGTTGGCGGCGTCAACACACCAGACCCATTCATGTTTGTTCTCGGAACACGTTATGTTGTAGCGAGGATTAGTTCGAACGAATTTTCCGAATAAAAAATAAAAAGTATTGATGGTTCATTGAATAAAATTTCTTTTAATCTTATATATAGTTTCCCAATGAATCATATATATTGATAGCTCATTTAGTAGAATTTTCCTTCTAAAAATAATATTATCACTTTAAGGATAAGATAATTTTTGACTCTTCATATTTAAAGAAACTAATCAGAAGCTATTAAGATAGACTACTTGAATAATATGTATTTAATAAGTGCGTTTTGTAATCCCTACATATGTAGTGTTTATACACTATAGAGGGGGCGAAGCACCACTGCGCCTTGTAGTTTAATAGTTTAACTGGTGGCATGCATCAAGTGCTTACAGCACATAGTGTTTTTGTGTATAATTCACTGCATGAGCTTGTTCAGGTACTACAGCTTGAAAAGAGATCTTACAATTACAGATAAAACGGCTGATGAACTATCGATGTCTGGTGGAATACTCTGTCTTTTGATTGATTGAAGTGATACAGTTGCTTGACCATGCTACTCCTAAATATCCCAACAAAACCTGACAGGTCATTAGGACTTTTGGCATCATTTGTTGTTCGATTGAGCGTTTACGAAGTCCAAAGACCAAACCAAGAAAAAAAAAACAAACCAAAAAAAGCAGCATTCGTGGACTAAATCCACCCCCTTGAAACTGGTACCCATCTACGAGGCCCACCTCCCTATTTTATTGTTATTTTTGCCAGCCAGACTTTGTATTTATATCTTCAATGTTGACTTGAATCAAAGAAGCAGAAAAGAAGCCCGTAACACGCGGAACAAAGCAAGGATTGGCGCAGTTCGGCAATCAGGTGGGTGCTTATTGGTTTAACAAGCTCACTGGCCAAATGGGAACTTATGTAGCAAGAAGTGCGACCAAAATATGAATATACTAATTAGATGTAAAACAAATCAAATGACCCTTAGTTTTGAATCCCAGAAATTTTTGTGATGTCTAGGTAACATTACCAAATCCCGCCAACGGGCGATTGGTCTAGTGGTATGACGAAACATTTGCATTGTTTAGGTCCCGGTTTCGATTACCGGATCGTCCATTTTTTTTACATCACCAATTTTTGACAACGAACAACTTCTCATTAAGGGAAACGCTGAACCTAGAAGTCTATAGATTCTGTAATAATACAGACTTACATAAGAGAATAATGATGTATGTGTATAAAACGAAGAGGTACAGACAAACATCCAACCGTTACGAGAGAATGAGAAAGTCAGTAGCAGTTGCAAATAGACGAGAAGGTTTGATTACAGTGACAAGCAAAATTAGACGGAGAAAACTCTGACAGAAATGGATTGTGATTGATGATTTCTAGCAGCAAAATACACTGTGATGGAAGTGGTGATAAAAAATAAATACGGTACAATATCAGATCACATAATTACTAGTGTGAAACTTTGGCGCATAAAAAACGCACTTGCTGGCTGGTCCAAGCTTTATGCCACAGTTATACCGACTCCCACAACCTGTCGAGCGATTCATCTGTTCTACCTGGGACATTCTTGTACATCTCTATTGATCTTACTGTCTAGTCATCTATCCCTGACACCATCAAAAAGGCCGCCCGGCCATCTTTGCCGTTTGTTGTGCGTGCCCGCTGCACTGATGACGTCGGCTTCCGGAAACAGCCACCTTCATATCACACCTTGAATTCGTTCTTGTCAAGAAACAACTGGGAGAAAACCCTATAAACTCCAATCAGAAAAAGTCAAGACATAAAATGCACACAGTCAACTGACCGCGGGGTTTTAACTTCCGGAAGTTGTGAGACGAAATGGCGCCACGCTCTTCCAGTCGGCCTGTTGTCCGCGCGTTCAAGTCTGCGAGCGACAGGATCTTCCACTTCAGAATCAGTCTATCTGAGCTATTCCGAGTAGTCTTCTATTTCTTTGTGTCGGTTCTTTTACTTCCAATCAATACCTCGATCGTCATTGCCGCCGCTTTGCTGGACCGCACACACCTTTATCCTAATCAAGATCGACGTCGGCGCCGGCATCTCCTACAGAATCCGCACTTTTACCCAAAATCGGTTCTGATCACCGGTATTGGAACATCTCGAGGCCTAGTGCTTGCACGTCAGTTCCATTATGGTGGCCATCGAGTAGTCGGTGTTGACGTCGGCTTACTGCCTGTTCGTTCCGGCGGGAGCATGTCTAGTGCCGTTTATTGCTACTACCCCGTTTCCAAAAAGCAGTACATATGCAACTTACTTGATATTATCAACCGGGAGAAAGTTGATATCTGGATCCCATGCTCGGATCGAGTCGCGCCACTAGAAGATGGCATGGCAAAGAGCATAATCGAAAGCCGCACATCCTGTAAATGCGTACATTTCAATGCTGACTACACGTCTCTGTTCAGCCAAGATGATAATTTCCTGCAGCATGTTTCTGAAAGAGGCCTGCCGATGTTTGAGACTCATCATGTTCTGTCTCGTGATTCGGTCCATCGAATTCTCAATCACTCACCAAACAAGACCTACACTATTCAGACCCCGATCAAGGGACCATCACGGGATACTGTCATGTTACCTAGACGGACTCCGAGTCAGACATACTCTGATATCAGTGAACTACAAATATCAAAGGAGCAACCGTGGGTTCTCAAACAACGCGCACGACTGGGAGGGTACTGGGCAGATATCCTGTTTGTCCACGGGCGTGTGAAAGAATTGAGAATCCGGCCATCGCGCTCCAAGGCAGACTGGAATAACTCCAGCTTGATCAATAGTGTTCACGAAGTGACGAGACATATCATGGATAAATTTGCCGAAAAAGGAGCGTCTCGTATGAGTGGGCATTTGTCAGTAAAACTAATGGTTGACGAAGAGATCAAGAGCAACTCGATCTGTTACACGGTTTATATTGCAGGCTGTCGGCAAGGAACTGCCACATCTGCACTATTGGCCGATCCTCCTCCAGATCTCTATAGTCACTACCTGGAAATTCTTCCAGTTGTGGCAAACGGAGGCAATGGAGACAACGATGATCGATCCTTTTACAAAAAGGGAATCCCCCTGATTAATCGACATTATCTATTCGGCCAGCGACGAAAGCAATCCACGTGGATTGCTGCGATAACAGCAAGAGCTAACAGGGAAATTGAAAAACTGAAATATCCAGCTACTGCAATTATCAGCCTTCTGAGTCAACAGTCTGGTTTATTCGATCTGTGGAAGCAGTCTTCGTTTTCAAGAATTGACCCCTTGCCGTGGTGGTGGAATCTACACATCAGTCGGCCCCTCAATGGGTTGCTACTGTTGCTTGGCGGTGCAACGGACACCCGCATAAAGAATTAACGATAGTTAAACACCTAGTCGCCATCATGCTCAGACGGAAAATATTTTCGGGTCGACACAATCATGACATAACGCAATATAACCAGCTGTGACAAAAGTTGGACGACTTTTTAACGATTTAACATATTTATCATTTGTGGATACTTATAAGATTACGACACTTTTTTCTCTCCCGGTGATTTCATTATCCTCGAGCTTTCGAAATTACTTTCGGTCAATCGCCTGACTTCATTGTCGGCTCAGATTTAATACTGCATATTATAACTATAAATTCAATTACGCTATATAGCCTATACTCCCAGTTTTGGACGTATCATTAATCGAAATTTTAACCAAGAGTTCGTGATCCTCAGGTAATTTAGGCGTCCGAAAAGGGAAACAGATCCCAAATAGGAAATAATTTGATAGCCACAGAGCTTACCCGATCACGTCACCAACTGCTCCCCAAATGCTCGATAGGGCGTTACATTCAATAAATAGAATAATTGCTTTAATTGGTTTTAATTAGATATTGACTCACTAAGGAGGAAACAGAGAACCGAGATAGGAAAGTTCCGGTTTCCGATAGCCCAATTATCGAAATTCGAGGGGCTATTTTGTAGTTCTTAAGGCGAACAAAATTCCTGCTCAAAGATATCTACTCAGAACTTTCATTATCTTCCAGTCCTAAGCCACCATTCACATTTGACCATGTCTCTTGATAATCCCCTGGCCAAAACGGTCAAGTCCTCAAAATCGCCACTGCCCGAGGTAAAAGAGTTTGACAGTTCTTCTGCAACTGTAGAAGATATTGTCAATGCTCTAAAAATTGCAGGCGGAGTCATTGTGCGCAATCTTTTGAGCATGCGAGAGATAGACCGTATACTGGAAGATGTCAATCCATTCTTGGATGCGGACAAGCCTTGGGATGGTAAACAAACGAGCGAATAAATAAGGCAGCTCGTACTTGTCATTAGATTTCTGACAAAGATTATTTATAGGAGAATTTTTCCCTCCAGAAACGCGACGCGCTTTTGGCTTAATGGGCAAATCTTACACATTCGCTTCATCAATTGTAGGAAATTCTCTATGGATGGGTGTCACCGATGCCCTGCTCACTAGCCACATCACACATAACTGGGTAGGTCATTATCTCCGAAAGTTCGAGCTCACTACTTATAAAACTTTGACAGGTTGGCGATAAGAATGAAGAGAGTGTCAGTCTTCCTCAGCTTCACAATACCATCGCCTTCCGTATTGGACCTGGGGCACGAGCACAGGCTCTTCATCGCGACGACCCTCCTCATTATCCCAATCGTGCCGCTGTTTCTGAGCATGTTATGGGAAGAGATTGTGGAGTTAGTCTATTTGTAGCTGCGACTCGAACTACCAGAGCGAATGGTACGTTCCATCTATTATCATCTTGAGTTTTTAAAGGAATTTCTTACTAAATGCCATGATTCAAGGTGCCACTCGTTTCACTCCAGGATCTCATCTGTGGGATTACCGAGAAGGTCCACCGCGAGAAGAGCAAACAGTGTACGCTGAGCTTAATCCTGGCGATGCCTTTATGATGCTCTCGGGGTGTTTCCATGGGGGTTCTGCAAACTCTACAAAGGATGAGGACCGCGTTCTCTTATCGACTTTTAATACG
Organism: Talaromyces sp. R2412; assembly: GCA_023626135.1. Classification (NCBI taxonomy): domain Eukaryota; kingdom Fungi; phylum Ascomycota; class Eurotiomycetes; order Eurotiales; family Trichocomaceae; genus Talaromyces; species Talaromyces sp. R2412. The sequence goes on from JAMAGK010000005.1 coordinate 149,579, forward strand.
AGAGGCTGGCTGAGGCAGGAGGAAAACCAGTACTTGGCAAACAGCCTTGAATCTATCAAGAAGCTTCCTCGTGCTCTGCAAGCGCGTATGGGGTATGGGTTGAGTCGGCCGTTTCTGGGCTGGGTGGATCTTCAAAGTTCAATGGCGATGTATCCAGAAGAGTTCAAGAGACAGAAGGATCTATTGTGAAATTAATCGACATGAAAGATACTATTGCGTGCCCACAAACCCGGGCAAAATTTGAAATTTCAATATTTTAGGCATAGTCCAACAGCTCAAGATCACAGCTATCCAAAGCAAAACTGTATCGGAGCTCCATGCGACTGATGGGCTTGTTGTTTCATGTCAATGACAGTCCCCCACCACACTGTATTTCCATGAGACACAGCTTTCTCCGTCCATATCTCTTCAAGCAACGAAGATGCGGTATTAAAAAGGCCATACCCACTAAATCTGTCCCAGTACTGGCAGTATTCTCGAATACTCTGTTGCGAGAACTGATCTGTCATTTCACAGCCAGCAAGGAAAAGGGGGAAAAAGGCCTGTTTTTGAACGATACTAGTCCGACGGCAAGAATTGACGTGATCAAGAATTAGTCTGCCGTATATGGCAAGTCTCGATGGAGGCGATGTCTCGCGATTCCACAGAAAGACTCTCGTGATATAGATCAAAAGACCATATCGCCACGCTTCTGTGCAATTCCACCGGTCACGCTTTTGATGCATTCTTTCCTCGGATAGACCGTCCTCGAATTCAAGACTTGAGTTCTTCCAGCTGAGAATTGAGGTTTGAATCTCGTCGATAATTGCCAAGTCGAACCTGGCCCAGCGCATTGGCAAGACTTTCTCGTTTTCTTCGGCGATACTTGCTAGCTGCATCAGAGGAACAACAAGTTCTCTGGGGCAGCCAACGAGATCGTAGAAGCTCCAATATTTGTCATCCTCCTGGGTCAAAAGAGCTTCAAAATAGGAATATGGGAGCAAACACCCTTGTCGTGAAAGCAACGCTATAGTTGCGTCCCACCTGAGGTAGCATTAATGTACGTTCTATCTTCTGATTTTGAACATCACATACCACAAAAGCAAGACAACTTGCGCTTGGATTTTCCGGTTCTTTGCCCACAAGTCCGGCCCTCCTGACAATTCGAGAAGGTGCAAAGCATTTGAGATAGAGGTAGACCAGTTGCTAAAGGCAGATTGCGTTGCCTAGGCTAATTTCAGTACATTGGTAGATGAAAATGGGCTGATGTGAACACCTTAAACATGAAAAATAACATCGTTGTATCGAGGAGCTGCGGTCCTTTCGACGTCGTAAAGTTAAGAATCTCTTCATCATAAAGTTTAATAGCAGCATTCTGATGGTCAACAATATTCGCCAGTGAATAGTCGTCCCATCTTACTTGCCTACCAGCATGGTAAGACGATACTGCCAAGACAGCATGCATCAAGGCACTGGGCTGACGAGAGATTTCCAAACGACATCGAAATGGGTTGCAGGGGATATCTCCACTCAGCGGAACAATACAAAAGTTTTGATCATCTACCAGGTTAAGTTAGTAATGGAGAAGTAAGAGGTGTTACATTGTCTTTACACATATTGAACAAGGCGTCGAATTTCCCAAACAAGGTTTCGTGTCGAACAGGGCTCCCTAAAGCTATTAAATTGTGCTGTTGGCCTTCCCATACAGGAATTGATGAATTGCTTATCACAGCCACATTCTCCACAATAGACGGCATATCTACCGCGCTACACTGGTCCAATGTGCAAGTACTTTCAATGGCTATAGAATCAGCTGAAGGCCAGCTTCGCCGATCAAGGGCATGAAAGAGAGCTTCTGTTTGAGACATATCTTCAAAAGGATCCAGAGTGTTTTTCCTTTCGTTAATTGTAGTGGCTGCACCGTTTTGAACGTGTTAGAATGAATGATATGAGCATCGGCAATATTATCCTACCGTAAATATCATCTAAAATCCCATGTAAAAAATCGCCTTCTGCATGTTGGTCAACATTATTGACTTGTGGCACACTAGTTTGGTCAAAGGAATCCTCTCGTTGGCGTTCACCAGAGTCGAAGCTCAAGTTAGGTCGACTAGAATCTGTCGAGGCTTGCTCCCGATGCAACAATTTTTCAGCCATAAACTTAAACTTCCGAGGCTTATGAGGCTTAGATATGCTGTTGCTGTCTCTGGCATGAAGAGAAGCCCGAAATGACAAAGGCTCAAGATGGAATGGATCGTCTCGTTGGTCAGAGACCTCAGCTGTCCTTGGCAAGATTGGTTTCCTCTGAGACCATGTCAACCGCATGGGGTAGCCGCCACAGACAATATTCTTGCCCGAACAAGGAGAGCATCTTGGTCGCTTCCTGTCGCACCGACGCTTATTCGCGGTGCATGTATGGCAATCGGTTTTGGCAAATGCGAGAGAGTTTGTGCGAGACTTTGATTGAGACATGGCTTCTGAGAGCACTCACAGAAGCTCATTATTGGATGTAGAGCCTCTCCATGAATTCAATGAGGGATATTGGCGAGTGAGTAGAGGTGAGCTCGAAGAGGAAAGAATGATCGAGGAGGATGGGAAGAGTGGGTCTTGTAGGTGGGGATTTCCTATTTCGTCTCTCCTACCATATCGGGTTAAGCTTACTTTTAATGCCTAATCATGTTGTAGACAGTAGACTTCTTGAATTAAGGAAGATGATATATTTTAAAAATCCACCCCTGTTCGCTATTTATTAATTGATCCACGATAGTCACGACATCTAAATATATGAAGTAAATGAGAAACAGAGCATTTATCAGAACACAGTGTTGTGGAATTGAATTGCCTAAATGGTCTCTCCTACTATATCTGGTTAGGATTGTCCCAAAATAACTAGCCAATAAAACATCGGGAACCACGAATTTCAGATACTTGCTCTGTATTTATTCGTCTCTTCGCCAGTCTCAGTCAAACCACGCCGCAAATATGATTTAGCTAGAGATCGCCCTGTTATTTATCTGTCGAGGCGTCAAAGCAATTTGCGAACTTGATTTCCATCCCTCAACGAGAAAAAATCTACAAGCTATTATGGCATGCACCGAGAGGAGCGCAAAGGCTATTTCAATTGCCAAGACACTTACCAATATACCATGGTGCGACGATTACGAAAAGATGATTTCCGGAATGGTGTTTGTATAGCCTCTCCACTTTTCTGGCAATCTACTTACTGGAGAGAGCAGATACGACTCTTTTGTTCCCGAACTAGTAGCAGGTCGACTGCGAGCGCGGAAACTGGTCAAGAAGTACAACGAGTATCTACCAGATGATGCAACGGACGAGTCCCTCGCAAAAGGTCAAAATGCTATCTTGAAGGAGCTCATCGGGCATGTTGGCAAAGGAGTGGCTATTGACCCTCCATTTCGAGTCGACTATGGGTGCAATATAATCATTGGCGATGGCTTTTATGCAAACTTCAAGTGCGTCCTCTTGAAGCCATAAAGGCAAGACTGAAGACTAATATGAGTATCGTATGCAGCATGGTGATACTAGATTGCGCGCTTGTGACTATTGGAGATCGCAGCAAATTCGGGCCAGGTGTGAGTATCTTCGCTGCAACACATCCGACAGAGATACAAGAAAGACGAGACCATCCGGACTATTCAAAAGAAGTCACCATCGGCAAGGACTGCTGGATTGGAGGAAATACTGTCATTTTGCCAGGCGTGACGATAGGGGACGGAACCACCGTTGGAGCGGGCTCTGTGGTGACCAAGGATATTCCAAGCTTCTCGATAGCCGTGGGGTCTCCAGCGAGGGTGATAAGGAAGGTTGAGGCTGTTGCAGATAAGTAGTTTAGGATAATAACGAAGGACATATGTACCAGTCATCTGGACCGTGGCTGAGGGTCTATATTTAGCAGCGACAGGAGTGGGTCTTCGATGCCAAGCGCAGTGTTGTAAGTTGTCACTTGTACGAGCCCAAGAGGCCGCAAATCACCCGAAAAGAGGAAGTTCCTGCGCCCTAGAAGAGCAAGAGACGCGATCGCTTCATCCTTCTGGCGACAGTACATAGTAATAATAATGATCAATCAGTCTGGGGCGCAGTCGTGGTGGCTCGTAGACAGGGTGGGGCCCGCTTGCGCGTGTGATTCGCCAAGCCGGTAGGTGAGTTGCCCCGTTGGAATCGCAGGGCAACGCAACGCAACGCAAACCAACGCAACGGCTGAGCCGGGATCCAACAGCTGCAAATTGTTTCCCTCCTCTGAACATAATCATCCATTGATCAGTATATGTCTCTGCCTGCTGCCGCTCGTTAGCAACTATTATCCTCGACCGCATCCTGCCTCTCGCCGTGTCTACCGTCGTTTCCCCTCCCTCGCTGTGTTTATCTTGTCGCCTTCAGCCAAACATTACACCCAATATTTTCCTGCAACGTTTCGAAATCTATCAAACCGATCACCACCACCCATCGATATTTCGTTTTCATTTTGAAGAAAATATAACCGGAATATCATCGCATCCAGACAGGCGGCAGCCTTGTCTTTAATCTCCACTCTTCCAAGCCTCTGATGCCCAGCATGAGACTTCCGTCGGCGAGCCCGGCGAGGGTCAAGACCCTAATCCATGCCTTCCAGGCGGTTCTGATATTTTTTGCATGGGCCCTCACAATCGCTGTATTCACCAAGGGCGATGGCATTGACGGCCGCTCTGGCTGGTTCTTTGGTCTGGTAAGAGCCATCTTTGCTGGATCCCGGCATCCCTTCTCGGCAGGAAAGTATTTTGCTGGACAATTTTGCTAATGTCGGTTTCTTTTCTAGTGCTGGCTGTCGATTCCTGCCCTGGTCTATCTTGTCGCCGTTCCAACTTTCCCGCGAGCCAGGCGATTTGGCAATGTGTACGCCTTTGCTACAATTGATGGGCTGATGGTGCTCTTGTGGTTCAGTGGCTGGGTTGCTGTCGCATCGTACGTTGCTCAAGGCAAGAGCAAAGGCGAATCGGACCAAAAAGATTCCAAGGACAAGAAATCTGGCTGTGATGCCTTTGCTTATGGAAGCTCGTCTAAGTGCACCATTAGCACAGCTACTGTGATCTTTGGCGTGGTCATATTGTGAGTAACCGCCCGTCAACTCTAGGGATTTTCCTTTTCTGACTGTCACCAGCTTGCTTTTTATCGCTACGAGTTATTTCTCTTTCCGCAACGTTATCTACTTCCGGAGAACTGGCACCATGCCTGACGCAGTCGCCGACCCGACGTTTGACGCTCAAACCAAAGCCGCCTTCTCTTCAAACACTGCTCACGACTTCGAGGAAGAGGATGAGTTTCGTTCTGGCCGTGCCGGAGAAGGCCCGTCGAATTTTGGACATGACCGTGACGAGGATTATGCTCTCCTTCAGCAGAGTGAAGCAGATGAACACCACGGAGGTGTGCAGGGCGCATACGACCCGACTTCGACGAATCCAGGTGGAGTGATGCATGATTACGATACAAGCTACAATAGCGGCTACACGCATCCTTACCGTGAAGACGCCTCGAGCTACAACGACACCAGCTATCATTCGAACACTGAATACCACCGATAAATCGATCGATGCCGAGATATCGACGAAGCTTCGATGGCTAGTTGCTTTTACCAAGAGAACTATTCATTCACCTCACGAAGACATGCATCAACTCTATTCTTCTTTCATTGTGGAGCCTTTTTTCAAGGCGTGCTAAACTTTTGCCATCTGCGCTTTATACCATGCTTTGTATTTTCCACATCTTTGTATTGCCGGTATCATTTCTATTCGGCGCCTGTAGCTTGGTATCATGATACATTCTGTCGAGCTTTTGTCTTTTGGGGTTCTTGGTATTCATTTGAGGGCGAAAAGTGTGTTAACTTCTTTATATGTGTTTTTGTAAAGGCCATTTTGTTTAGTTTCTTTTTATTAAAGTGTGTAAATAATCACCGAGGTCAAGACAGTCCTCGCAATCGATTCTATTTTTATGCAACATAGTACGTACAAGTCATAAGCCCACATATATATTTGAACCAATACCGAAATATCGAGTGAATGATACGTGCATGTGGTATACAGCGGAGGTGATTCTGCCACCGCCTTTTCGCCGGTTGAGGACAGCTGGTCCATGACTCCAGTCACCAATCCACGTTGCTTGAAGGGGCGAACATTTATTGTTTCCATAGTCTCCTCCGGTCTTTGAACACTCTGCACTCCCTGTGCATCAGTTTGCTGTCGGTATCTTGGTGAGTAATGCTTCCATCCCACTACCATCTATCTTTCCTAATGTTTACTAGAAACTCGCTGAAGCAATACCTTAAAATATGACGTCCGAAATCGACAGCTACACGCAGCAAGCTCTGCACCTAGATCCCACGACCAAGAGCATATCCCTCGCCACGACCGAAGGCCAGACCGCCGCGCAAGCCGAAGCCATCAATGCCGAACTGCAACAATTGAACCTGCTCCACCGAAACCTGATCGCGCTCGAGTCTCCCAACATCCCTCCCCCACCGCTGCCCGTCAACCCCAAGCGCAGCGCGCAAATCACCAAGCTGCGCGATACGGCCAATGCTGCTTTTCGCAAATCCAACTATGCCGAGGCAGTCAAGCTGTATGGGTTCTCAATCGACATGGCCTACGCCCGGCCGGCGTGGGAGCCAGTCAACCTGGTGCGCGATGAACTCTCGGGCTTGTACGCAAACCGGGCGCAGGCGTACATGTCGCAGCAGATGTGGCCAGAGGCGTGGATTGACTCCAAGTGTAGTGCCGAGTGCAAGCCCGTGGGCAACGTCAAGGCGTGGTGGCGCGGCGGGAAAGCTCTGGCTGAGATGAGTCGGTGGGATGAGGCGCGTGCCTGGACTGAGCAGGCTCTTGGGATTGAGGGCCCTGACAGTGAAGGCGGTAAAGAGCTGATTGAGTTGCTTAAGGAGATTGAGGCTGGAAGCAAAAGGGCATAGTCTGACGAAGATGGACGTCTCATTCTGTTTTGGTTTACTCTTGTCTTTCCAACATTGCAGGCTTTGGTACTCTCTGGTGCCTCTTTTTCCCTTGCCTGGCTTATTCAGGGCGTTATTTTCTTCATACATTATACAGATTTTGTGTCATTAGCGGCGTTTGGCGATGCTTCAGAGAGGTACGGGACTATTCCAGACAGCGAATACAAAGATTTATGAGTTCACTGCACTACTTTAATGATCAAATATGACATCTTGAAGTTTATGGATATATGAAATATCACATTGAATAATATCAATTGATATTATCACAGCAAGAAAACGACAAGGGTCGCATTGCCGGTTTCTGGAAGCATTTGCGATTAGGCCGCCCTAGCCCCGATTCGGCAACCGGATCCCGGCCAGTCAGAGCCAGGGGGATGCCCCACACAAGCTTATCGCCTCGTTATCGCTGCTACAGTGCGCGCATCGTCATGCTGGACAACCTCGAGGAGGGGCTCTCGCTGCACGCTGCGAAATTATTTAATATGCATGCTGTCCCCAAGCGAGAGAGTGCATTAGATTTTGTGTGATGATACACTCGTGCTTGTGCTTGGCTCCAACCTAACTTACTTACTATCCGTGCTCTACATTGAACCTGCTGTTTTCTATACTTCTTTCCGTATACTATGGTCGACCGCCTCAAGCAGCTGTCCTTCCAGGTCAGCGCCACGACACCGCCTCCTCATCCTCTGGACCCCTTGAGCACATCTGAAATTGACACAGCTGTGGCTCTCATTCGCGAAAAATATGCTCCAGTCAATTTCAATGCAGTATCCCTGGACGAGCCTCGCAAGGCGGACATGCTCGCCTGGATTGCAGACCCGGAGAATGTCCCTCGTCCTGGCCGTCGCGCGGATGTCGTTTGCATTGCTCCTCAGGGAAAAGTATACGATGGAATTGTGGATTTGGACAAGAATGAAGTTGTGGACTGGAAGTACACGCCGGGTGTACAGCCCATTATCACGATGGAAGAGCTCCAGGATGTCGAGCATATCTGTCGGCAGGATCCCAAAGTGATTGAGCAGTGTGGAATCCTGGGGATTCCACCAGAAGACATGCACAAAGTGTATTGCGATCGTGAGTTTGTGTTTGCACACAGAGAAGAAAGTTGCTGATTTGCATATGTAGCATGGACAATTGGCTACGACGAACGCTTCGGGAGTGATGTCCGTTTACAACAGGCCTTAATGTACTACCGTCCACACGTCGACGACTCTCAATATGGCTATCCGCTTGACTTTTGCCCTATTTACAATGCCGAGACCAAGAGCATTATTCACATTGACATCCCTCCCGTACGCCGGCCGCTCAACAAGGCTCCTCCAAACAACTATCACGTCAAGGCTATTGAAGAATCCGGTGGGTACCGGACAGATATCAAGCCTATTAACATCACGCAACCTGAGGGTGTTTCGTTTAAGATGAATGGCCGAGTCATTGACTGGCAAAAGTGGAACATCCACGTTGGCTTCAACTACCGCGAAGGCATTGTCCTGAACAACATCACATTCAACGACAAGGGAAACGTACGTCCTATCATGTATCGTTTGTCGTTGGCAGAGATGGTGGTTCCATACGGAAATCCGGAGCATCCGCACCAGCGAAAACATGCATTTGACTTGGGAGAATACGGCGGCGGCTACATGACCAACAGTCTCTCGCTAGGTTGCGACTGCAAGGGTGCTATCCATTACATGGACGCCGCGTTTGTCAACAGAGCTGGTGCAAGCACCGTCATCAAAAATGCTATTTGTATTCACGAAGAAGACGCCGGGATTTTATTCAAACACACCGATTTCCGTGACGACTCAACCATTGTTACCCGTGCTCGGAAACTTGTCATTTCGCATATATTCACTGCGGCCAACTACGAGTACTGCGTGTACTGGATCTTTCACCAGGATGGAACCATCCAGCTTGACATCAAACTGACTGGAATCCTAAACACTTATTCCCTCAATCCCGGCGAGGATACCCATGGCTGGGGCACTGAAGTCTACCCTGGAGTTAATGCCCATAACCACCAGCATTTGTTTTGCTTACGTATCGATCCGCAGATAGACGGACAAGAAAACACTATTTTTCAAGTTGACGGCGTACGAGGGCCCGGTGAAGTTGGCAGTGCCGAAAACAAATACGGAAACGCATTTTACGCCCAAAAGACCAAATTCACAACCCCGGTCGAGGCCATGTCGGATTACAATGGGGATACTAGCCGAACGTGGGAAATAGCCAACACGAACAAATTGAACCCGTATAGCAAGAAACCAGTGTGCTACAAGCTCATCAGTCGTGAGGTCCCGAAACTGCTGCCAAAGGAAGGGGGACTGGTGTGGAAGCGGGCTGGGTTTGCTCGGCATGCCGTTCATGTTACAAAATGTAAGACTTCCACCCCTCTTTACACTTTTCTTGATATTCGACGATCACTGACCCAAATAAAAGACGCCGAGAGTCAACTCCATCCCGCCGGCCGCCACGTCCCACAGACCTCTGGCGAACCCTCAATGGGACTACCCATGTGGATTCAAGAAACGAGTTCCGAATCAATCGACAACACCGACGTCGTACTATGGCACACTTTTGGCTTGACGCATTTCCCTGCGCCCGAAGATTTCCCTGTCATGCCCGCCGAGCCCATGACCGTGCTGCTGCGGCCGAGGAACTTTTTCGATCGTAATCCGGCTCTGGACGTGCCGCCGAGCTATGCTCGCACTCCATCGCAGGTTGCTGCTGCTGGAGCGTCTGGATGTGGATGCAACTCGAAGCCTAAGGGTGATGGTAGTAGCGTGCTTGTGAAGTAGATTAGGGTTAATGATTTGTTTGATGAGCTATATTATGGCCTTTTAGGGTTTTATCAAGTAGTTGTTCCATGTGCTCTTTTTTCTTCTTCCAGGTTGTTACCACTTCGAAAAGCATTCTACATGACACCTAATGATCCAGATTGAATTGATTATTTCCATACCCCGAAAACCTTGCCGAGACGAATGTTAACTGAACTACAAGATCAAATTCATTTAAACAAGGACGTCATTCCACTACCTAAACCTAAGCAACCAAGCAAACACCCATCCTTTAAGAAGAATAAGACATAGCAAAAAAAGCATAAAACTCGCCATCCATGCCATCCATATCGAAAACCAAACAGTAAGAAGAGGGAAAAAAAAGGGCCAAGTAATATAAGGTCACATGAAAAGACAATACACCTTGAAAAAAGAGAAAAGAAAACCTAGGTTTCAGTCGAGCACCACGTATACATAGCAGCAATGATGAAAAAGAAAAATCCTTCCGACAAAAAAAACGCCAGCCAACCTGCACGAGACGAGGAAATTGGACCGACCGCAACCAATGCCGGGGGGTGTACATACAATGAAGAAAAAAAGAAAACAAAAGTAAGACAGCTATAAAATAATGATGGAAAGAAAGCGGTCAAAATATTTCAGTAATTAGTAATGCAGACTCCTTTTTTTCCCCCTCGGAGAAAGTGTGAAGGTGTGTAGCCATTTACATGATGCGAAATTCGTACAGCATTATCTTATTAAAGTATGCGGTTTCATGACTTGCCCATTTGAAATGCTCCAAAGACGCCTCCGCCGCCTCCTGAAGCCAACGATCCCACCCCTAGACTTTGCTGAGGCGTGTGGGCGGAGTTTGCGGTTGTTGCGTTGTTCGGGGTACTAGGTGTTCCAGTATGAGAATAGATTGTCGCTCCGTTCAGGTTTGGCGTCTGCTGTGCTTGGTTGCCATAGTATGACATTGCAGGTAGCTGTCCATTCAAGCCCCAGACTTGGCCCGAGTACTTGCTCTCATCTATTTTCCCGTTGAAAACGACCTGGCGCATTTTCCAGTAAATCTCACCCGTCACCAAAGAATCAGAACCGGCCTGGTGAGCGATTCCAACTCGTTTGACACCAAGCTCGTCAGCGATATCCTGCAGACCTGATTTTTGGCCCAGATTATTGATGATCTGGAGCGCTGCGGGTGTCAGTGGAGAATCATTGACAGCTTGGTTCCGTCCAGCGTGCTTCATGAGGTATTTGATGTCGTATAACGATGGGAAGAAGATGTTCAAAAGTTTGTGAAACTCCTCTTCGTCGTCGGGCAAGGCCTTGCAGAGCATGATCTTCATCAGGTAGCCAAAATCGTAGCCGGAATGGAATGATATCCAATGTACATCATCCAGCAACACCAGCCCAGAGCTCATCAGCAGCGAGCCGAATTCAAAAGGATCAATGCCGTTCTTCTCGTGCATCGAAAAGTCAATCCCAGCCTTCGCCAGCATGCTTGTCGAATCTTGAGCATACATATCCTCTTCCAAGGAAAACCGGAAATTAAATTGCCATGTGCACGGCGCCGGGCCGTAGTTGTTGGCATATCCTTGTCCATTCGCGTCTAGTGAAGTTGCCGGTGGAAGTTCGCCCTCTGATGAGAATAGTGTGATGCCTAGTTGAATCATTTTGAGAAGGTCGACATTACAGCGGAGAGTTTGATAGTGGTAGTCGGCTTTTGTGGTGAAAGCTCCCATTGGTCGTGCAACGATGCCCGGAAACTCGGTGTCCTGAAATAATAATCATCAGCGCATGTCCGTATGATCGAAAAAGAAAGCCAAAACCTACCATGCTGATGTACGGATATCGCTCCACCAACTGCCTCAACGTAGCCATTTCTTGAGCCAAGTTATGCTTCCAGACATCGCGTATCCTCGACTTGATCGAACCTGCTTTCCCTTCTAGAACTAATCGTCCATCTTGCGTCTGATGTAACTGCTGTTGCTGCTGCATTTGTGCTCCCCGAACAAACCCCATCTGTGCTGCATGGCTGGCAAGCCCTGTGCCATCGCCGGCGCCGCCAGCGCCGCCAAACCCGCCCATTGACACGCCATTTGTCACCGCCGATGTAGCGAGTCCAAATGGATTCAAGTTCGAGTTTGAGCTGGCGGCGGCGAAGCCAGGGTGACCTAAAGAAGGAGGGGGCAGTCCGGCGTTGACGGATTGTGTGTGAGCGGCATGATGCTGAGTCTGCTGTTGCTGTAACTGATGGGTTTGCTGGAGGTGGGCAAACGGCGCATTCAGGGCGGATGGCCCGTATCTGCCCACGGGCGGTGGCATTTTACTATCGGCAAACCAGTCTGTTGTATACGGAGGGGTTGGCGGATGAATCGGTCATGAAGGAACTCGAGACGGGCAGATCGACCACTTGGCAGCACAGGCAGCTGTAGAGCCTCGCAAAGTCTCAGATCACCACTGGCTGGCAAGCAGAGAAAAAAGAGAAATCGTCCGCGGGGTTGTATGCAGTTGAAGAAATAGCTCAGCAACCTCGCCGAGTCTGGTGCTGTGAGCTTTGCGCAGGGCTGGTTGAGCTGGCCCAGTCGGCGCTCGTAATCCTGAAAGCGTGCAGCGCCCGATCGGGTTTAGCCAGCGTTCACGTGCCCTGTGCGCTCATTGCCAAGCCTCCTCCCAGCTTCAACCTTCCGCTTCAACTTTCGACGTCCAGCTTGGCTTCAACCAAACAATTCAAGCTCCTGGGATAGTCCGTCGCCAGCTGCAATTCGGCACAGGGCCTTTTCGGTCATTTCCAACCTCTCGCTTTCAATTGGCTCTCCCATCACCACCATCTGGTCCGCGCCGTACCGCAATCCTCTCTTCAAAATGCCTTCCCGAAACCCCACCGGCTTTGATATCAACGAATTCAAGGCCGCGGCTAATCCGCGGTCTGTTTGGGCTAAGAAGGACCCATGGGCCCGACAGTTAGTAAACCTGTTAAGCAAGTTCTGGCGTTCATTCCTTCTAACAGCTGGATAGTGAGGCATGGCGATTCACAGGACCCTTTTCCCGATGGAACCGCTTCAAGGGACTGTTCCCCGGTCTTGGAACTGCCACCGTCCTTTTCGCCGGATATTGCGTCTATGAGCACTTTTTCATCCCCGCAGATCACGTTAGCCATAGCCACGGACATTCTGGTCACAGCCATGGAGAATCTCATCACTAGTTTCGCTCAAATAAATCGACTCAGAGCATTTTGTTAAAGAACACGGCACGCCATTATCAATTCATTATACACCCACAAGTTCCATTTCAGCCCTGCTTGACAAGCCGGCAGAATCAATCTCTTATGTGATCCGAAAAATTGGAAGAAGGAAAGAACATGTACCGGTAGAAACATAAAAGCCGTCTAGGGGATGTGATTTTCCCAGACCATTTGTGAATAATGCGCTGTGGGTGAATATTTTTCTGGGTATCCGCTTGTGTATGTATATAGTTTCAAAAATTCTGTTCACCTCAATTCATCCGTATACTAGACTACGCTTGGGGCAACCTAAAGTACTTGGTGTTTTGTAGGTGTGTTTAACTGTGGTGATAGTTCAAAAGGTAAAAGCTTGGTAATGAATTTATTTATACGCGTCTAATGCACTTGATTTACTCTTCGAAAACAAGAGCGATGCCATCATCGCCTGCAGTAACAATGCGCCTCCCACCGTCTGCACCCTGTACAAATCCAAGAATACCCCCGGACTGCTCTCCTCCTTCAGTTTCCACCAGCCCAAGATGACCTTTCCATTCTTTAAGGAATCCTTGTCCAGCGGCAGTTGTGCCACCCCGAGCATCCCATCTCCGCACTACGCCGTCCAACCCGGCTGTGGTAAGAATCCAAGGCCGTGCTTGAGCGGAAGAGCTGGCAGCAGCAGCCGGATTTGTCTGGCCGCGGATGAGAGGCGTAACTGGCGCAGGCTGTTGAAGAAACTCAACCTTCACAACTGCAGCCCCTTCATGGGCTTCTCGGATATGTCGGCGGACAGCAAATCGGTGTGCCGTATCAAAGAGACAGACGGAGCCGTCTACAGAGCCAGACGCCAGCATCGTCAGCGGCGGAGAAGAGAAAGACAAGCTCTCGACGCTTTCTGACTGGGCCTGCAGAGAAGCGAGAAGGGCGCCAGCGCCCGTAGATTGCGAACCGCCAGCAGAGCCCTTTGACTTTGCTTTCGAGTTATCGGATTGCAGTCGTGGTAGACCGATGACTTTGATGTGGCCCTCGGCGCCTCCAACAGCGGCGACTGTGCCTGATGGAGAAACAGCTACGGAGTATAGACCACCCTCGACGGCAAAGCGCTGGTCTTCTGCCGTATGGCCAACCACGGCGCTGGTTCCTGCAGAGTATGAAATACCTGCCGCTGCAGCTGCGCCGAACACGTCGTAAACATAGAAACTAGCATCTTCAGACACGGTAGCCAGCAGGTTTCCATCTGGCGTCCAGGCTCCCGCAGTGCAGGCCAAGGTGTGTTGAAAGAATGTCTGGATGATTGAAATCGGTTGCGCCGAGTCGCTATGGTCGATTTTGAAGACCCAGGCACTACCGTCACTACCACCGATGGCAACGACGTTGCTTTTATCCTCTTCTCCTGGGTTTGACGGGCATACAGCCATCCAATTGATCTCCTCGACTTCCTGCGACTCGGCCACAAACTCCCATGCGAGCCCGGTCTTCTGCGGCGTTGTGTCGCGCCAGACGCGCAAACGCCCGTCGAGTCCTGCCGTTACAGCATATTCACCGCGAGGCTCTGTGAAAGCAACAGCATTGACCGAGTCTGAATGACCATCGAGTTTCTTGACTTGTTCCAGCGACTTCCTCTCCCCCTTCGGTTGCGGATTCGACTCATAGCTTTGCGGGAGTAACGGACGTTCGTCCAACGGCGTCGAGTCGAAGATGTACGCGGTATCGTCTCCGGATCCAGTGATGACGATGGATTTGTGGACTGGATGCTGCGCGATGCAGAATATCGAGTCTGAATGGTGATCGAAATGCGCGGCGGAGTCGTTTTGCAGTGTGATCTCTTCCATCGCCTGGTAATCGTCGTCCGAGTCCATGGCATGGTCCTCATCTTGCTGGATGACTTCTTCGGCGTCTCCATCGTCCAGGTAAACGTCTTCTTCGCCCTCGTCCTCCCGGGGGTGATCGTGAGAGGAAGACATTTTTGTGAAGGTGTTTGCGCAACGTACAGAGCGAGCGCAATGGAAATTTGCAAATTCAAACAACACAAAAAAAAAGATTGAACGGCGGGGTAACTTCCACCAGTATCAACTTTTTTTTCCCACGCTTTTTATCCAAGAATATTCAAAGATCCAAATCAATGGAACACAAAAATGTGTGTATTATTATAAAAACAGATTTTCAACAACAATTTGCCAGTGCGATGCAAAGTTGTATATATATCACTCTCATTACTAACCAACCAGCCCCTCCGAGCTTATAAATTGAGCCATGTGGCAGCCAATCAACGTTGCATTACAGGTACCCACAGTCGAATTACTAATGAAGCAACATTTGAACGTCTTCTGTATTCTTCTTTGCAAAGCCATCTTCTAAAATTCTCCAATTTCGCCATCCGGTTGATATGCACATTGACCAGATATGTACTAAGCAGATCTCTACAGCTTGGCCCCGGCCTTCCTCCTTGCCTCCTTCTCCTTGTCTCGGAGAAGTCGCCGCAGAATCTTGCCGCTGGGACTCTTGGGGATGACTTCGAGAAACTCGATACCGCCCTTCAACCACTTGTGCCGGGCTTTGTGATCTTCAACGTGCTTCTTGATAGCCTTCGTGATCGCAGAATCGTCGCCAGATGCCCCTGGGGCTTTCACCACAAATGCCTTTGGGATTTCTCCAGCAGCCTCGTCGGGAACGCCGATCACCGCGCAGTCGGCAACCATGGGATGCTCGAGTAGATGCGCCTCAAGCTCAGCTGGCGCAACTTGCAGACCCTTAAATACAGAGTTAGTCTGACATATTCACATCAAACTTGCAACGTAGAACATACCTTGACCTTGATGAGTTCCTTGATTCGATCAACAATCCATACGTGCTCTGTGCCCTGAGGCCCAACGCGGATCATAGCCTCGTCTCCCGTGAACATCCAACCGTCTTTGAAAGTTTCGTTGGTTGCTTTCTCGTTGTTCAAGTATCCCAGGACCACGCTTGGCGACCGCATGACCAGCTCGCCTGGGGTGTCGTATTCATTGACTTCCTTGCCGTCGGGGGTAACGATTCTGGCTTCTACTCCCGGAAGAAGACTACCGCTTGAGCCGAACCAGACATCCAGTGGCGAGGTTGCGGCCACGACAGTTGAGGTCTCGGTCAGCCCTGAGTGTGGTTAGTTTTGAAGATTTGTGTGTGGAGAATGAGAAGGCATTCTGGAGAGAAATTTTTACCGTAGCCTTGTTTAATAGCCCAGCTGGGGAAGAGGCTTTGCAGTTCTTGCGCAGTTTCGGCACCCAATGGCGCAGCTCCAGTGAATATTGCCCTGACACTTGACAGGTCGAACTTCTTGAGTTTTTCCTGGTTTCGGAGCATGGTAATGATAATTGGGGGGACCTTGTTGTCGTTAGCAGTTAATACGACTTCAGTCATCAGCGAGAGACTGGCTCACCAGGGGTAAGGAAGATATTCTAAACTTCTGGATGACATTCAGATACGAGTCAATCTCAAACTTGGGCAAAATAATGGTTTGGTCGCCGCGGTATGGGCCGGCGTGGCAAATGTAAACCAGGGCGTAGATGTGGCTCTGTGGAAGCAAACCCAGCGTCACGTCGAAATCGGGAATACTAGGATCTTTTGCTTTCAGTTGAGCACGGATTGGTTGCTCGTAGGTGTTGAGTTGTAGCGTGTTTGCGATAACGTTGCGATGGGAAATCTTGACTCCTTTCTATCTTCTCATTAGCCCATGTTTGTCCAATATCTGTAAGATTGGCATACAGGAAGACCCGAAGTTCCACTCGAATAGCACAAAAACGCAGTCGAGCGTGCTCCCTGTCCAGGAATCCATGCTAAATTTTCCAACGGAGCCAATTTTTGTCCCTGTTGGATGAGTTGTTCCAATGTCTTGTATCCGGCGGGAGCTTTTGCGCCTCCGGTCACTTGCGCGGGGAGATCGACAAGATAGATGCGGTTTTTGGGAAGTCCTGCCTTTGCTGCTGCCTCTAGAGAAGTGTTGAGCAGAGGAAGACATGTAAACAGAGCTTTGGCTCCAGAGTCCTTCAACTGGTGGGTTAACTCGGCAGCAGAGTATGCAGCATTAGCGGGGGTTGCGAGACCAGAGAGTCGGTGAATCGCCCAAAACAAAGGGAGTGTGTCAATCTAGCGATAATTATAGATTAGAAACTTGCCAGCCCCTCAAATTTTCTTTCATTGTAAAAGAAATGCGCCTGTGACCAAAAACTCACCGTGTTGAGAAGAAAGCAACCGACAACTTTGTCCCACTCGGTACCTTGGTTAGGATTCCAGCCAAACTCGTATGCGAGAGCGCGGGCAAGATAATCCACACGATCCCTGACCTCAAGCCATGAATATGTCCTGCCCGTGAAGCCACAGGTGAATGGGTCCTGGGAAGACGATAGCGAGCTTCGTCCGTAGCTCTCGTCTAGCATAAACTCGCTGATGGGGATGCTGTCTGGGACAGGACGGAGAGGCGGGTTGCTCCGTGGAGGATAGAAAACCATGTTTGTCTCCTTGGTGGCCAGCAGATGAATAAAGGTCTCCAGGGATTGAAGCTGGGTTTTGGAGGAAATTTTACATGGGTAAATAAGTACAAAGAACGAGCAATAATTATTATTACTTGCTTACTGGGTTACGTTGACGACAGCCGGGTGTACCGCGGTTATTCGGCAATTCCCTAATACGGGGTTAGGGCATTTTGATTGGCTACAATACCAACGAAATTGGGGCATAAGCAGGCCCGTTGGGGAAATCGTGCGGGGGACACGGCCGTGCGTTCTGCCCACGCAGCTCCTGATTAGCCAGGCACGGCTTACCGTATGGGGTAATGCCCGATCTCGAAGATAACGTAAATTTCCCTTTTCGGACTCTGTCTTTACATACAACTCGCAGTTACTTAGCGGACGTCCGTCGGTGTTGTTGCAGTATATGTTCCACTCTGCAAATTGCGTTCACTGTGACTGCTATGTAAGTATTCAGTACAAGGAAATGGATCCTGCGGGAGGCGTCGACTTTTCTTTGATAACTAATTGGGAACATTGTAATAATAGTAACTCGTCCTCGGTGCCAGATATTTGACACAGCTCAACATGTTTCAAATGTGTCAATATTTCAATATTTAAAAGTGCAACTAGAAAGTGACAAAGAAGAAGACATAAACACTCATTGATGTATACTCGAACACACGTAGGGAAGCAATGCTTGACGCGGCTGGCGCCTGCCCTGAACGATTCGGGGGGACATCCGCTCCTGCCTTGTGAGATGAAACCATTGACCGGCGCCCATATATTTTTGCTACCTCCCTTCTTCATCCTCACTTCATGGTTTTTCTCGTTAATTTTCTATTCGAAATTATCACATCAACAGGCCCTATACTCATCAGCTTTCCGCTTACATATCTCTCATTTTCCGGGCATACTATCCGGCTCACAGATCGAAGCAGGTACCATGGCCAAGAGAAAGCTAGCAGGAGAAGACTGTCCGCTCGTCAAGCACCCCCGTAGGAGTAAAGGCAAGTCAATTCTTCCTGTTCTGTCTTTCTCATTTTTGAAAGCCACGTCACGGCTATTTCTAAGACTACCCATTGAAAACTTCACCTTTCCGAGGAAGAAAATTGTTACTTACCTCAACAAGCATCGTACGCCGAAGACCCTAAAGACAAAATCGAATCTCCGGTATCCCAATCGGCAATCGAAGAAAGCCCAGTCAGAGGCGATCCACCTGTGTGGGCAAACGTATGAAGACCTTGTTCTTTTTCTCGTTACAAGTGAGCTAACAGTGAGGCAAGAATCGTATCAGTCTATGTGACACTTTGGGCTGGTTCCGATCTGTTCAAGGAGGTTGCTATCAATTCAAAAAAGTGTGTTATGGGGTCCTGGTGGATAAGGATAGTGGCGACAGGTCACATATAGATGATGAGATCATCATCACACGAGTGTAAGTGCCACAAGTATATCTTTGCACTCTTGCTTTGGTTCTTGACTAACATGAATAGGGGTGGTGGCTATGGTGCGGATAAAACCGGCAAATTTACCCAACAGAAGGATCTAAACGAGAAGACAAAGTCTATTGAGTCCCTTTTAATGAGCAAAAGAATAGGAACCGCCGTAGGACTAATCATAGGTTTGCCATCGTTCACCGTGCTTTTTCGATATTATGATCATTGCTTGGCTAATAGAATGATACGCAGGAGATGAGAATAAAGCCATTAAGCGGAAACTACCTCACAGATACAACGTCATGGGATGGTTTCGTGTTATCGATGTTTGGTTTGAACGGAACGATGGTAAGGTCGGTGCTCAGGTCCGTTTCCAGAAGCTCGACCTGGAGGAGCCCAGTTGGTGGGCTATCAAAGGATCCCGTGATCCTCCACCTTTAAGTGAAAGGGAATTTGCTCCCCCCCAAAGCAGAACGTGCAAAAAATGCAATGCCACTAGCAATCAAGTTTACGAGGAGGGCTGGATGTGTCTGCAGCCCAAATGCTCTGCGTTCTGGCGTTTAGGAACTGAAAAGCCTCCGGAGAAACTGCACTACCATGCGGACTTTCTCAATTCTCGTGAACCAGTCGATGACCAAATTCAGCCTGAATTTAGCTTGGTCCCCGAAACTCTGACGAGCTTAGCTCCATACCCGGACGCCGCGACGAAGAGGGTCGCTTGGAGGGGAGTTGTATGCCCGGAATGCCATAAATGCGTATCCCGGCGTTACTGGAATGGCTGGGTTTGCTCTGACCCATCAGATCAAAACTGCGGCGGTGAAGCTCGCTGCCAGTGGAAGACGCTTGTTCACATGCCTGTAGTATCGCTACGAGCAGTTACAAATGATTTGGAGATCGGAGTGACAAAGCGAGCCGTTCCGATTGAGGATCACCCGCACATACAGATGCAAGTCCACTTCACGCCTGCGTATCAGAAATTCACATATACAATGGGCGAGTTTGGCACTGTTACACATTGGAGTGCTAATCGATCAGTACTTGGTCGACCGAATGGCCCTAACGCACTCTTCGAAAGGCTGCAAAAAATTGATCTAGGTCTGCGTCGCTATCCTCTGGAGAAGTCTGTGGGTAAGTTGATTTTCGCCGACAAAAAATGCCTTACTATCGTTGCTAATCCAATCAGTTGCTGGGACATTAACCGCCCAATTCGCCGTCAATTTCGTATGAAATCCCCAGTCTCCATGACATGCAGAAACTGATCTTGGTCTTTAGGGAATGCCTTATAAGTATGTTGTAGCAGTTGACTCGAAAGGATTCAGTGAAGCACCGCCTGAAATCAAGTATGCTCTTGGTCGCCTTACCTGGGCAACCAAGCAGGCTGTTGGAGAAGAAGCACTTGATCCCAACGAAATGCTGGCTCTTGGGTATTTCCAAGATATGACCATAGGGGTACGTAGATGAATCTTGATTGTCGTTTCGACACTAACCAAAACTCTAGTATCATGATGACGGAGAATCGTCTCTTGGACCAACCATTGCGACGCTGTCTCTTGGCGCAAAGGCGACTATGAAAATCCGTCTGAAAGACGAGTACTTCCGTGGGCGTCGTCGGCGCTCGGATAATCTAATTGAAGACGACACCGTTCTCCCGGGGTGTTTTGAATTTGAAAAACGCGTGGAATTTAAAGGGGAACTTCAACGAAGAGACATCTCACCTGATACATACAACGAACGTCGCATGGAATCGGCCAAACGGTGCAACCGGAATGAAAGCAAGGATTTAATAACCATGGACCTACACCATGGCGATTTAGTAGTGATGCATGGAACGTCGCTCCAGAAATACTACGAGCACCAAATTGAATCCCAGGAAAGGCTTCGATTTGGTCTGACGGCTCGTTATGTCAAGCCGGACGATGTGCCACCAGAAGACCGCCACAAGGGGAAGTTTGAGCTTGAGCCTGATCAAGTGTATGATGGCGAATGAAAGAAGGCTTGGCACATGCGAGTAGTCTGGTTCGTGTCAATGTTGACCTCGAAATATACTGGACTATGCCGCCAGAATATCCTTGAGTAGCATATATGTTTATTTAATGTACCGAGTTTACCTTTGCAATGATAGATCAGTCTCAAGTGCTTCAAATGTTGTTGTCCACCAGAACATAATAATAATTTTAATGCAAAACAGTGCAACAATAATTAATAATAATCAACCAAGGCAGCTAGTGATGCCGGCTCCGTGTTATTGGGCCGGGGGGGGAGGACGCAACCACTGGGGAGCTGAACGGAACTAACATTGCAGCCTCAGACGTATTACGGTATTAGTAGTGCGCTTGCTTTGCACAGGCCGTTGCCGACCGCCCACCTGCCAACACCTCCGTCCCCAGGGATTAGTGTCACCATTTCTCTCTAGCCTTCGACCTCGCTTCTCGCTGCTCCAAATCGCGAATCTGTCGTCCGCAACAGCGTTATTCCAGCGCTGTCATCAAGACGACGAGTGACGCACATGCGGGGATGCTAGACTCGGTACCCGCTCATCTCTCTTCTCTCCATCGCGATCGGTGAATCGTGTACACACAGTCAGGCGACCTGTCGAATGCCTCACCCACAGCCAACGAACTCCTGCGACCGGTTCTCTCTCACCATATCCGCCGTCTATCATCCTCCCAGTCTCCTGTCTCGCCGGAATTGTCATCGCTGGATGGTCTGCCCATCTCTCGTTCGCTGATTTCGACCCCACGAGTTGCTCGCATTGTTGGTCGTTACACCGTCCTTGTCGGAGTCGTATAACCAGCCCATGATACGTCTGAAATTGATGCTACAACCGTCGTTGGGCAATCGTTCAACAAAATAACACAAAATAAAAGAGCTGAAATGTCTCAGTATCAGCCAGGCAATCAGGCCTATTACGGCCAGCAAAACCATCCCCCCGCATCCTCGCAGAATAATACGCCGCATCGTCCGTACGCAGCATACTCCCCTCAGCCAGACCAGGCCACGCCTTTGAGACGAATGCCAAGCTACATTGCTGGCGACGATTCAAACTACGCTCCGGGGGCCAATGGCGAGGGTGCGTACGGACCCCCAGGCCACGCGCCTGCGGGAACTGTTTACAATAACCTCAACCACTCCGCGCAGGCCAACCTGGGTTCGAGGCATTCCCAGTTCTCTGTTGGGAGCTCCCAGCATTCAAATCCAAGTCGCACGTCGTCCCACGGCTCATCGGCGACATCTACTTATCATACACAGGCATACCACACCCCAGTGCCGCCTCCAACGTCGCCGAACGCCTACAATCCACAACAGTATGCTCGCCCACACTCCCAGTCTCAACCACCAGCAATGGGCTATAACCCTCAAGCGTACACGGTCGGTGGTAATTCGCAGTACATGAATTCCCCAGGCCCGTACCAACCTTACAATCCTGCTGCTTATCAGCCAAACCCGGCAGCACTGCATCGACAGCCCACGAATCCCACCGCGCGCTATCAACAACCGGCGACGTACGGAATGCCGTCTCCCCAGACACAGGCGCCTCCGCTACCCCCTCGTGGAGCAGATCACCCCTATGGTCCGCGTCAATCCCAGCTTTCAACAGAAACGTCTCCAAACCCGAACTACGGCCAAGTTTCGCCCTCATTGAGCTATCATTCCTCGATACATCATGCTGGGCAGCCATCGCCGGGTTTTGCGTCGAATCAATCATACATGAGCTCGAGCCCCAATTCACAACCTTCACGTCAGCCGTCTCGTACGTCGCCGGGGCCACCACAACTTCCCCCATTGCTCTCTTCGCCTGCGTTCGACGAGCAGCCTCCGGCGCCACCCGCTCACCAGCATCACGGCGATTCAGTATACGACGACTATAACTCTGCAGCAGTTTCGAGGAATTCGGGATCGTCTCCCACGTACCAGTCATCGGTTCCACGACGAACAGACACCCTGACCCGACACCCACAATCTCGACCTCTCCCTGGTCCTCCTCCCGATGCCGATGCCGAAACACAGAACGGTTCGTTGAGTACATATGACGATCTGATGAAAGAGGTTGAAGCAGCCGTGCAAGGTCGATCGGAAATGAGGAATTCAAACCCCAGATGGTCTTCTCACACGGAAGGACGAACCGGGGATGACGAGCCTCGTCCTCTGTTTACGGGCGATACAACAGCACCCCAGCTGTCCCCCGACGAGCACCATACGCACACAAACGGGAGTGTTGCGACTGGCACTGGGCAATATGTCAATTATGATGCGTATAGCGACGAAAGCGATGCTGAAGCTGCTGCAGGTATTGCAATGATGCAGATGGCGGATGAGGAAGAAAGGGCCGAGGCTGAGCGACGAAGGAGCAGAGCCGGTACATCTGTTTCTCTCTTCAGCAACCAGGAACAGCAACAGCCCACGCCGGGGCTTTTCACCTCTTTCCAAGAAGCCAGCAGCGACAGTGACTATGCGCATCATGATCTGGCAGGGTACGGCGGAGGCTATGAGGCGCCGATGCACTATGGAGACACATTTGCCGCGGGAACCGAGACGAAGCTCCCTCACATATCACACTCCTTGAGAAGCTCTGGTGATGCAAGCTATACCAACGAGAACAGCAATACTTTTGACAATCACGGATCGGCCCTTGGATACCCTCATCCCACTCCAGCGCGAGTTGATACTGGAGGCACTGGCGGCTTAGCAACGCCGGGCACTAACATGGGCCATCGTATGAGCTTTGATGACGCTGATGAAGATGTTGTAGTGCCCATGCCTGATATAGATACGCCATCAGGGAGCCAAAGCCCAGAAAGGGGCGAGCCGGCAGATCTCTTCTATCACCCTGGAATGCGCCCACTACCACCGGCACCTGTGGAGCCAGCAAATATTTTGACGCATCTGATTCCCGCGGGCACGTATCGGCATGATGAACCAGGTGATCATGGCGAGACTGATCAATTTAGACCTCTTCCTCCCATTTCCACGAATAATTATGAGCAGACGCAGTCCAATTCGCCCCAAGTTCCGCGATCATCGTCCTTGTCGAGTCATAGCAGCACGCCCCGTACCGAAGCTCCCATTAGATCCAAGACCGATGCGGATCGTGTGAAATACAGGCAGCAGCAGGAGTTTTTACGCCAACAAGCACAGGACCCTACTGGGGCTCTTGGATATAACGCAAGTCCAGAGCCTTCTGCGATAGCTCTCGATCTCCCAAGTCTCCCTGCAGGCAGACGGAAGAAATTCAACCCAGCGAAACTGTCGTCGGAGCAATTCCGCAAGTGTTCTGAGCCATGGGCGCTTAGTTCAATTGTCGCCTGGGTGAAAGAATTGAGCGAAGATGAAACCGACCTTAAAAAACACGTTGTTGTCGATGCCATTGTTGCCTTGTTCACACATAAAGTTCCCACGATGAACACGGCCGACGCGGAAACACTCGGAGCCTCTGTTGTTAATAGCATGTTGAAGGCGGGAGCACTGATTAGGGATGAAGAATGGGTCAAATTCAGCAACAGATCTCTGTCTGGTGTGTTGTTCCAAATTACGGGTAGCGGATGTTATTCTTCGCGACTTCATGTTCAAGAGACTGAAGGGTTTGGTCGTTGTTACTCGCACCACTGCATGAGAACGCTGAAGAAAATTAATCTCAAGGCGCAAGTCATGGAGCCTCAAAAGAAGGCACAGGATTGGGTTACATTCTACGGTATTCCTAAAGAAGTCTGGGAAACCCATCCCAAGAAAGAGATTGATCGTCAAAACAACCTGCACGAAATTGTCACGACCGAAGATTCCTTTATTGGACAGTTAGATGTGCTAAGAGAACTTTATCGTGATCAGTTGGCTAGAATGCAGCCTTCTATTATCACTCCCAAACGCCTCGAAAAATTCTTACGAGACGTTTTTGGTAAGGTTGATCAGGTGAAAAAAGTTAATGAAGATTATCTACTAGCACAGCTCAAGTATCGGCAAAAGGAACAAGGGCCATTTATTGTTGGTTTCAGTGACATTTTTCGAGAATGGATCCGAAAAGCCAAGGCTGCATACATAGACTACGCTGCCACTTTCCCCAATGCCAATTACCTGGTGCGCAAGGAATCTGAGCGTAATGCACTCTTCAAGCAATTTTTGAACCAAGCCCGAGACAACAAGCTGTCAAATCGGCTGAGTTGGGATACATACCTCAAAGCCCCCATCACTCGGATTCAACGATACACTTTGTTGCTATCGACAGTGCACAAGAACATGCCTAAGGATTCGGAAGAGAAGCACAATCTGGCATTGGCTATTGAAGAAATAAAGGTTGTTGCACTGGAGTGTGACAATAAAGTTGGCGAGATGTCAAAGAAAGTCGATCTCATGGAACTTTCTGCCAGGCTTCAACTCCGACCGGAGATGAGAAACGAAGTCGAATTGAATCTTGAACACTTGGGAAGAGAAATTATCTTCCAGGGCGACCTTCAGCGGCCTGGTACCCGAACACGATTTAATTTGGTTGATACGCATGCGGTGCTTTTCGATCATTACCTTGTTTTAGCCAAGGCTATGCAAGGGCGAGATGTAACCCGGTCTGGCAAATTCGAAATATACGATGTGTCAAAATTACCGATTCCTATGGATCTACTGGTCTTGGAAAGTACGAATGATGATCCGGTGGTTAAGTCCTCGGTGAAAGGAATCTCAACAGTGGCGCCTCCCGCTGCTGCTGCTGCTGCACGAGGTCCTGGTACAGGTGCTCTGACACATACAAGCAGTGCCAACTCTACGGCTTCGACTGGCGCGGCATCAACAAAGTCTTTTGTAGCAACAACTGTCCTCGAAAACCCCAAAGATGATAAAATTTTATACCCTTTCAAGGTCAAGCACCTGGGCAAAACAGGCACCTATACGCTCTTTGCACCATCTGCACAAAACAGACAAGATTGGTGCGAAAAAATCATCGAAGCCAAGACGAAACATGCTGCTTCCCTGTTCGCGCAAAATGCCGAACCCTTCCGGCTCCGAGTTTTGGCTGATGCTGCCTTTGCTTACTCGGAAGCACCAGGAGCTAAAACTGTGATGATCAACGGTACTCCTCTTGATCGGGCTATCCAGGATGTCGAAGGAAAATTCGCCAATATCGGCATTCGGCCTAATCCCGTCTGTCGGGCGGCCGTCAACTGTGCCACTGTATTCCAACAGCAAAGCGGGCAATTAATGTGTGCTATTGGCACAGATGTCGGGGTTTTCATATCCCGATACGACGACCCTCGTGGCTGGACTAGAACGATTTCGATTAACCGAGTAACCCAGATTGCAGTTTTTGAGGAATTCAATCTACTGATTCTTATTGCCGACAAATCCTTGATTGCATATCACCTGGATGTAGTGTGTCCAAACAGCGGCATGCCTTCTCAGACGTCTCAACATGACTCTGCACGTCGAGCCCCGCAAAAGATTTCAGGAAACCGCGAGGTTGGATTCTTCTCTATTGGGAGAATGAAGGATCGTGTTTTGGTGTTTTACAAGAAGCGTGATGGTATCTCATCTACTTTTAAGGTTTGTCAATTCTTATAGATATGAAATTAAGGGTAATGCTTACATGGTTCCCAGGTAATCGAGCCAGTTCTGCACAAGTCAACTGCTAGCCGGTCACGCCTTTTCTCCTCTCGTCGTGGCCAAACCGAATTTTTCCGCGAATATGATGAATTTTACATCCCCACGGAAAGTTACCACATCAATTTATTCCACACATCTCTTGCTATATCAACACAGCGCGGCATCGAAGTCTTGACACTGGATAAGAAACAGCCCTGGTCTGTGCCTAACCTTAGTTCTGGCGCCCCGGAAGCACAGCCCTACTTGACCAGTATTGCGACCCGTATCAAAGATCTCCGGCCACTGGGCATGTTCCGACTGAGCGACAGTGAGTTCTTGCTTGCCTACAGCGAATGTGCGGTATACGTCAACAAGCTCGGCGATGTGTCGCGGAGCGTTGTCATGGAGTTTGTCGGACGAGCTCATACAGCTTGCCTATACGGCAAATTCCTCATTTTGCTGAATGATGATTTCATTGAAGTCCGCAATGCAATGAACGGTCGGTTGAGACAAGTCATTCCAGGTCGCAATGTTGTCTGCCTTGATGACGGCGGCAACATGGAAGGAAACGCGCCTGTCAATTCCAGCAGTTTTGCGGAATCCGGTGCTAATGGACACACTTCATTGACTAGGGATCTTGCCCGTGTCGGTCGTACTATCAAGATTTGCATGCAGCATCCGCAATACGACCGCAGTCAAGTTGTGGTTGAGCTGATTGAAAATGAAGGGCAAAAGGACTAATTTGTCACTGTTCAATACTAGCACCAATAATTCTCCCAATATGGCACATGGCCACAACATGGACCATTCCTGGACATAAAATTTACTTCCTCACCGCAAGAAAGCATTGCCTCTTTGAGGTTTTTCAAGAGGCTGGTTGCATTTTGAATAGTTTATCATTTGATCGGCGATTTGTGAATTTTGTTTTGTCTCTTATTTATGTCTTTTGCATTTCCATACGTCATTTCTAAGGATAAGGTCTCTTTCATTCAACTTTGTGATGATATCGCTGAAAGATGCCATAAAATTTTTATATGGGGATCATGTTTGAAGGAGTTTCGTTGGGGTTTTTTTCTTTCTGATTTTATATACGGTGAATTTCTGTCTGGTTTAAGGTGCCTTTTGAGAATAGGTGAGGGGCATCAGAAGAGTCTTTGTATATAGATATTGATATTGAGCGTTGGGATTGTTGATATGTTTTTCGATACCACGCAACATTGATTCGATTTATGACTTACATTTGAACACACGTTGCTACGTAGGTACATTCATTTATTTCTTTAGAGATCAGTAGGTGAGGACTAGACTTGAGGTTTACATGAATCGTGTATGTATATTGCCCCAACCGCCTGCGTACACTGTTGGATACGCTAATTAGTATTACCATTTATTAAATGTTATAATCAACCTATTTTTCATCATGTTTATGCAATTTAAAAAAACCACCCGGAAGTTGATTGGTGCATCATCACCATCTAGTAAAGAACTCCTCAACTCAGACATACCTGACGAAAAACTATTATCTAGGCGAGAAAAACGGCCCAGCAGCGCTCAATGATAGTGACGCAACACACATATCAACTGTTGTGTATAAATAACTGCTCCCTTCGTTTCTCTCTCCTCTTGTCTCGTTGTACTCCATGCTTCCCCTTGATCGTTTCGAGTGAGTGGCCAGCTACTAGCTTGAGCTTCGTCGTAGTAAACGACCTTGAAAAAAAAACCTCGGGTTTCACACTAGCAGCCTCAATCCCATTTCCTTGAAATTTCTTCCATTTTTTAGACATGTTTGCTGCCGTCATGGATTTGATTCGTCCATCGATAGGCTTCCACGTACAGTTCCTAATACCACAAGTCTGGCAGATAGGCCGGCGCTCAACATATCGTGGCGACGGTTCTTTTGTCCATTGAGGGTCCTTGTCTTCATAGGTCTGTGATTTGCATTTTTGACACATTATAGTGACCAATTTCGGCAATCCTTTGCACTTATCTTCGGATCGAATGAAGTATTGGGCCCATTCGGCCGTTGGAGTCTGAAGCTGATGCATAACACCCCTGTCGGCCACCTTTTTCACTTCATCTTCTTCTATGCTGGCCTCTATAGAACCAGTTTTTCCGTCGGTTTCTTGGTTGTCTGATTCTAAAGCAATCCGTTTCCGCTTAAACTTTTGAGGAACAGCTTGTTGTAGTTCGCGGAGAGCTGCGGCGTCAAGTTCGTGATAAAGTTTCATTTGCTGCTGATTCAGTCTACCATATGTTCCAACCATATGCGTAATCTCATAGAAATGCTCTTCTATCCGTATTCCTGCGAATTTAGCGGCGATACTGAGGCCCCGATCTTGTTTCCGTCCTTCCGTCTCCCTGAACCTTCTCCCCTCGGGAGTCTACTGGGTGGCATGAAAAAATCTTTGAGGGTGCTTCACAAAAATGACAAAGCGCACAGCTTGCCCATTACTTTTGATTTCCAGAAAAAGGTCAATATCTTCGAATTCTCCCCATAGTCTCAGAGGCACCAGGGTAATGAGCTTTTCCATCCGTTCTTTAACTGGCTTGCCCCAACAAATTTCGACCTCGGCTTTCATATATTGGCGTATATGAAGCATATGGCGCTCATGAAGATCAATTATCTCACGAGGATAATAAACAAACCCATCCATCGAACGATCTCTTCTGGCAATATGATCGTAGAAAAAGCAGTTTTGTCTTGTGAACCCTGCCAAGGTTAATTGCTTTATTGAGACATTCGTTGTATCGTCAATTCTCTGGGAAAATGGATCTGCTGTGTAAAATGTAGGATTGTGCAGATGGCAACTGATAGATGCATTGATGTTTTCGCTGTGCTGGACAAGGAATCTGCCGTCTCGTTCTACCCCGTATCGTCTCCATGCCGCTGTCTCCTCGTCAACAAATGCTGCGAATAACTTCGTAGCGTCTGGTTCGAGAGCTTCATACATATTAGCGATGATTTAGAATTTGTATGAAGGGACCCTTACCCCCAACTGGTGGACGATCTTTCAGCTTTGCAATCAGTTGAACCTGACTTTGCAAGTCCTTTAGCTCAGTGCTGTTCAAGTACAGAGATGGTTGCTCCAGCCACAGATTTCTGAAGAAATGATAATCATAGACGCGTTGACGCTCCATCTTTGGACCCAGTGTATATCTAACAAGAAGTTGGCGTAGCCAGATGAGCAAAAAAGCGAAGTGTGGGAGTAAACAAAGGGAAAGGTTCGCCCACTATCCCCATTCAAGTTCCGCCTACAAGCGTTTGCAGACTTAATACAAGTCTTTTTTCCCTCAACAGCAGTATTGTCCCTCCCAGGAATGACTCGTCGTACGTCTAAGCGACAGCCCCTGAGGCTCAAAATTTCATCAGAGAGATTAGCCACCATCAAATCCATGCATGGCGTACAGAAGCGTACGCGAAAGAAGAGGGTCAATTGGAAGCCAGATGCAAAGCTAAAGATGCTTGCCCTTCGCGATCGGCATTTAGACCTGACTATCGAGGAATTTCAAAAAGTTTTTCCATCATTGTTTTTTATCTTGTTTCTTTCTGTCGCAGATAACTTACAGTTGAGCAGAAATTTTACCCCGAGCGTTGCCAAAAAACTCTGGGAGCACTTATTAGAGTGGGCATTGTCCTCATTTAGAGTCATTTCGCGCTTGCTCTAATGATTCATTTACATAGACCATGAGAAAGAAAACACAGAAGGAGGAGGAAGAAGAAGAAGAAGACGAGGAGGACGAGGAGGAGGAAAAGGAGGAGGAAGAAGAAGAGGAGGAGGATGGGATGCCAATAAATTTTTCCACTACCTCTAGGAAGAGAATCACTATGGCGATGACTCCTTCCGAGTTCAGCGACGAAGGTGTCTCCAGTTCAGATGAACAGATCGAGGATATTTCTCACACTGGAGTTTGGATCAGAAACAAGGTATGAACATACGAGTCCCTGACTGGTTAGTAAGTTACTGACTAGCATCTGACAGATACAGCATATTAAAACATCGCATTCTGCAGAAGCTTTGCCCTCTTTGAACGTTGCTCAGTCACGCGTGCCCAGCATTCAATCTATAGTCGCTGCAGATCCACAGACTACAGGAGGATTTAAAAACTCACCGGAGGGCGTTTTCAAGGAGAACTAAGGAGGCGAGACACAAGTTCCAACCATTCTGTCCATCCAGGAACAGGAGCTTACCCAGATAGACGACATTCAAAAGCAGAAAATGTCTCCAGAATCGGCTATCAAACAAGACATTGCCAAAAAGTTGGCCAGTATCTACAGCCTACTTCGAGACATAAGTCAGTCAGAGGAGGTGCTTCTCTCCCAATTAAGCCAGGCACAGGCACAAAATTCACATCTTCAAAAGCAATGCGACGAGAAAGATTCCCAACTTGCACAAGCACGAGAGGATGCTCAAAACTGGCAGGCCGAGAAGAATACGCTGGTAGACGAGCACATGTGTCTAGCTGGGAAGGTGGAAATGATGGAGGATATCTTGGGATGAGAATTTGAAAATATGTATGTGTGTAAACTCTGGAAAGGGGAAAAAAAAAATTTGGGGAGTGCATAAAACGATCCGTATAAAAAAACTGGATGCTCACTAGAGGGCTCGAACCTCTGACGTCCGCATGTACTTAACCATGACATAAAGCTATTAGTACGGCACTCTAAACCAACTGAGTTAAGCGAGCTTGGTGAACGATCAAATGAAAATAATAACACATGAGGAAACTCGGAATCCTTTTTTTCAAAAAAAAAAAAGGAAATTGGCCCACAATAATAGTAGCAGCTCGATAAGAAAAGCTCAACGACGAGGCCAAAAAATGCTCACTAGAGGGCTCGAACCTCTGACGTCCGCATGTACTTAACCAAGACATAAAGTTATTAGTACGGCACTCTAAACCAACTGAGTTAAGCGAGCTTAATGGGAATGCCGCAAAATTTTTGCAATTATCAGCGGAACCACACCACACACTTTTGGCGACGCTGAGAACATCGAGAGGGATATCAATGAGATATCATTCGCACAAGTCAAATATGTCACGGCGTAGCTAGGGAAGGAAATAAGGAAGGAATGAAGGAAGAAGAAAAGTCGCAGGTACTATGATCAGGTTCTGAATGAGACAACAACTGTCTAAGGAAAGAGAGAAGGAATCCAAGTACAGTAGAATAGGGAGAAAACAGGGCTAGATATACCCCAGGGGCTGGTCTCAAAATTGGGTGCCAGGGGTGGAAGTTTCCGATAAATATCCTTTGTCCTCAATAATGGGCTTTGTGCCGTTTGCAACTGCGGCTTTGTCTCTAGAGGCAGCACAATGGGCTTTGTTCCTGCACCGCCACGCCACCCACGTAACAAAATACTGTTGGGAGTCATTCTATTCTCTTACGCACTTGATATGTAGCTGCGAGGTAAACCTCTCAATTATCAACCACCAGACCAAAGCTACAATTTACAACCTACGTTGGCTACCTTGTGGATCGTTCCTGGCTTAATTTTATATTGTTGATCGAGAGAGTAGTGAAAATTTCCTTTCTCTGATGCCTATCCCTCGAAGTCTAGCTATGGCCTTGCATATAACAGAAATTTAGTTTTTTTTTGCCTATTCACACTAATTTTGTAGGAATGTGACTTCTCTCTTGTTGTATTCCTACTTCCGCTGCTAGCATCTCCCCGGTTACTAGTCTTCCATTCGGGTATTTGTTGAACAGATCGATATTTTTGCAAGTAGAATAATTATAAAAATAGCACTATCCAAACTGCAGTAGTAGTGTTTTACCTTGTCATTCAATGACACTTTAGAAAAATTTAGTTGAAAAGTAGTTGGAGATCCTACCTGAAGCCAGGAATATACGGGGAAAATCAGTACATAGAAAGCTATAGAAATTTAGAAGGAAGCAGTAATCCGTAAGTATTTCCTAAAGTACCACTGGAGTACCAAAAAGAATGATAGCCACTGCCCATTTTCCATTAACTTACATGTAGTAAATGATATTATACATCCACATAAAGACCAAAGGCGATACACTGCCAAGCACGAGAGCGGAACGAAACACTGTCACGGTATTATTGAGTTTTGATTGTAGCTGCAGATGACGAGCTATCGAAATGAGTCGTGACCCAGAAGCTCGGCTGCTTCACTTCAAAGTAATTGTTGTCTCTACGGCTTATCGTTGGTGAGGTAGGGCGAGTACTTGTATTCAATAGATAAATGCTGCTCGTGATATAATTTGGAGCCTCTTCAAGCAAGACAGATACAATCACAGGCAAAATAAAGCACTAGAGTTCTCATGCTATATCGATGTTGACGATACTTTGGGCCAAACCATGTATTGTCAGACCATGATGAAAGATAGTTTACAGTATACATTACTTGATTGGGACATGCCAAGACCAGAGGAGGGTTCCCGACTCTGGACGCCATGTGGGCGGCGGAGCGCTTTAGGGTTTTACTCCAGCATCGACCGTCAATTTTGGTCGTACAGAGTACGTACGTAAGGCACAAGCATACAAGATTCAGCAGATATACAGTTATGTAGCAACCTTTTGCTTTTTACTTTATAATAATAATGATAATTGAACAACCGCCCTATACATCATTCAAGAGATCACGCAGGTCTTGACAGGCCGGGAGACGAACAGCATGATCTATCGGTTGCAAGACATGGAAAAATAACCCATATTATTATTGACACTCGCATCTTGTACAAAGCTTCGTTCTTAGCTTTTCTCATGTTGAATAATATGCATATTGAAGAGATATCAGCCGACGAGCCGTCGGAGCCGAGGCTTGTAAGCTCTGGTGGGGCGGGGCAGCCAATCAAAGCGACACATCATCCGGCCGTAAGGCGTCCCCAGACTCCAGAATAGAGCACCACGGCCGTTCTTTGCTCCGCTTCAATATATTTAGCACGCGCGCCTTGCGAGAATTTGGTGGAAGCAACATATACGAGATTTGTTTATACTCTCGTGGATATTTTGAACCCTGTTCTGCAACGATAATGTCGCTCCCCAAGTCGGAATACCTCAGCGACGTCTGGAAGGATGGCCTGTTCAGTATGACCACACCTGTCCTCTTCCTGTCACGCACAGCCAATGATACGTGGCACGTAAGCTCTATCATATGCTAACTATGGTATTGCTGTGTAGAAAACAAAGTGGTATTTTGCACTGGTGGAGGAGGAACAATCTGCAGCGCCCAGGTCCGCGCTCTCGTCCACCTAGGCGCGAATGCCTGCATCGTTGGACGAAATGCCGAAAAGACGGAAAAAATGGCCCGGAGCATTGCGACCGCACGCAGTGGAGCCAAAGTGATTGGTATTGGAAATGTGGACGTGCGCAAGTACGAAAATCTGGAGGCCGCCGTGGAGCGTTGCGCCAAAGAGCTGGGCGGTATTGATTATGTGATGTGCGTATAATGATTCACTGCGCTTCTTTGGATTTCTGGGGTAAATTTATCTGACGTTTGCCATTTTTTCAGTGCCGGTGCGGCTGGAAACTTTCTTGCCTCGATCAATCAACTGTCGGTCAATGCCTTCAAGTCGGTAATGGACATTGATATTCTGGGTTCCTACCACACAGCCAAAGCGACACTCCCATACTTGAAAGAATCAGCGGCAAAACATCGGGTGGACTCAAAGTCATGTAAGCAACTATTTCCTCCGCCTTTTCGATTCGTCATATCAGCTATTAACTATCGACTACAGTGCAACCCTCTCCGCTAGGTACGGGTGGTAGGATTATATTCATCAGTGCTACCATCCACTACAGCGGTATTCCATTTCAGACACACGTGGCTGTTGCCAAGGCCGGTATCGATGCCTTGTCTAATAACATAGCCTTGGAATTCGGGCCGCTGGGAATCACGTCCAATATCATTGCTCCTGGCCCTATCGCTAATACCGAGGTTGGTACCCTGACAAAGGGGTTATAACCGGGCGTTGTTTACTAATCTTTGATATAAAACTGCAGGGTGTCGACAGACTCCTCCCCAGCGATGTCGTAGAAGAAGCCATCCGAGCTCAGCCTCTCGGACGATTCGGATCGGTGAGAGACATTGCTGATTCCACCGTCTACCTCTTTTCCGACAGTGGCAGCTATGTTTCTGGACAGGTGCTAGTTGGTAAGTGACTTTCAGCATCCTCCATCTAATGAAAGCCTTTTTACTGACACACTCGCACAGTGGATGGCGCTTCATGGCGGATGCCAACTAGCTCGATTGGATCCAGCCTCAAATACCCCGACTTTCTGCTTTCGGGCGAGGCTGTGGCCAACGTTAAGGGAAAGAAGTCAAAGCTGTGAGCGACATAGACAATCTTGATATATCTTGTGTCCGGAAATGTAAATAGGGGCTATATTTAGATTTCTTTATGAATGGTCTGTACATGTGTTTTTCTTTCTTAAAATGAAAATTAAGAAACATCAAAAAGAGCCCCCATATACAGGTACGGCCATAGTCTACCACTAAAATGTGTTACATATATGAAAAATACCTATCTCGCAGCTTTATCAATCAATCTATGGCTGTGGTTCTCCTACTATTATTGATGACACTGAAACACCTAGTCACCTGGCTTACGTCATGACACACGAAGGCGACCTGCCGCTTTACGGGGACCCCGTGGCTGCGCGCCTTGCCGCCCACTCCAAATGTAGTTGTAAAAGCAGCGTGCGACAGATGCTATATTGATTCTAGCGCATACCTCAACAGCCAATGAGCGGATGTACCACTATACAAGCGCCGGTCCGGCGCCAATAGGGCTGCCGGCCGTGGATCCACGACAATAGCGACTGGGCTTACGTATGTCTCTCGGGTCCCCGCTGCTCTTGCCTGCATTCCCGCCCCTTCCACAGCACTATTTAGTTAGTACTTGCCTGCCTTCCGGGCATCCACCGCTGCAGTCACCAAACAAGTGAAACCATCGCTACGTCTACTTCATCGCCTGTCATCTCAGGGGTTCTTTTTTTTTTGCTCTGACCGTCTCTCTATCTCTGTATACTGTTTTTTTCTTTGTTTCCAGCCCATCGATAGCGACCAGCCGCCATGTACGTCCGGTCGCTGTTGGCCGCCAGCGCCTTGTCGCTGAACGCTGCCGCCTTCTTGGTTGTGCCAGAAGTCCTTCCACCTCTTGCTGATGGCGAGATGCCTCATATTTCTCACGCCGTCGATACCCAGCATACCCATACTGAGCAAATTCAACTTGACTGTGACGAATGTCCGTTCCCAACGGCCGACTCTGATGGTGTGGTCAGCTGGTCCTCTAACACCAAAACGTCGTTGGTGAGTTTACTGAATGAGAATTTCTCTATGAAGAAGATTTTAAACTAATACGCAATCCAGGAATTCAACTTCTTCACCGAAGATGGCAAACTTTTTGTGAACGACGCCCTCCTCTTCCCCCCAGTCCCTACCGTCCCGGTTGATGTCAAGGCTGTGCAGCGGAGGGATGCGGATGGTGAGACGACTGAGCCTTTGAATCTAGGATTCGCTCTCGTGGCTGTCCCTCTGGCGGCTCCTCAAGACGATATGGAATTGATGCAAATCCGATTTTCGCCACTCGACATTGCAGGGCACCCAGCACCCCTTGATACGGTCAGCCTTACTGTTGTCAAGACAGCAGCTGGTGACCTTTTCCTCGCACGAACCGAGATTGAGCCCCCGGCTGGCCAAGACGACCATGAGTCGTGGGAACAGTGCAACGGCGAGGTCCGCTGCCTGAGACGCCTGATCTTCGTGCGCATTCAAGCCTTGGTCCAGTCCGCCAAAGCACACATGATGAACTTGAAAGCAAAGATCACGTTCGGCGGTAAGGGCTGCCATGGCAAGTCTCGCGCTGGCAACATGAAGCATGGCCACCATGGTATGGAGAGCGCTGGCGAGCATAAGCATCCTCACCACATGGGTCACAACGGCCCTGCCCACCACCACCGCCATGCTTGGCGCCGCACCTTTTTGCGCATTGTCCGTTTCATCGTGGTTCCTGCCATCCTTGGTGTTCTCGCTGGTCTCACTGCTAGCGCTGTCGGAATGATCGTCGGCCAGCTAATTGTTTTCGTCTGGGCGCGCTTCCGCCGCAACACCACCAGCCGATCTACCACTACTCTTGAACAAGGAACTGTCTCGGAGAAGGAAGTCCTCATGGCCCAAGATGCCCAGGTTGACGATCTTCCTCCATACAGCGACGAAGAGCAGACTCCTCCCGCAGACACCAAGTGAAGGGGGGATATCATTGGCCATGCTCCATATTTGCATTAGGCGACCTGTGAAGACGCCTTCCTATACTGTTCGATAAGCTATCCAAGCATGGATTATTATACGTGAGGTTCTTTTTTTTTTTTTTTTTTTAATTTTTGGATTGGGAGCACTTTGGGATCGGCGAAAACTTTGTCTAGTCATTCTCTTTCTTTTTCTTGATTTTCTATCCCGGTAGCTGCACGGTTGTCTGGTAATCGCCGGGGCTGTCGAGGGCACATGTCATTACTCGTATTTTATTTTCATAAGAATGCAAAGGATCTGTTCTTCTCCGAAACCACTCAAGCGACTAAACTTATGTGAAGCAGCTAGTTCACTTAGTAGTACCATGAGGCTTAGCCCTGAGTGACTGTTGATAGTCCCAAGAAAGTGCACGTGACCGTAAGTGACACCCAATCAGCACCCGATATGGAGCCGTGGAACCCACCCTGTAGCAGCATGACACTCGTTGGTTGGCTGTCGACATTCACCTGCCACCCCAAGCTGACTGCCTACGTGTGTTCGCATGTAATGCTTGCAGGCTCTCCTCCACCGAGATCCGACCAGAAGGAACCATGTCGGCACTGTCTACTGAATCATGAATTGAAGTTGTCGATTAGCATTACCGATCCTACGTACCGGGCTATCTCAGTCAGCCCTTCTCCGCTCCGCCTGTTGAACCACCTGTCTTGCCGGACACCAGCTCGGTGATACGCCCAGACAGACACAAAAGACTATCATAACGCTTTGACGAATCATGTTCCAATTCTCGTCCTTCGTCCAAAAGGCTCAGTCGTTCATTGATCCCGCGAATTTTAACCTCCCGACGATATCGTCCTCCGACCGCAACCCCTCCAAAGCCTCTCTCTTCCGCCAGCAATTTCGCCTTCCAGACTCGCAAAACCCGCTGCAAGAGATCACTGCAGAGCTCATTCTTCCGCTTCCCAGGCCAGTTGCATCAAATACCCATGGAGAACGCTCTCGGGAAGCAGACCGAGCTGGCAACCGCTACACCGGCCGCCTACATCTGAGTGAGCGTTTCCTCTGCTTTTCCACACAGCCAACCAGTTTTATACCCTCCGCCAGTCACAATTTATCAACTACATTCACTGGCCAAACCCATGGCACCGGTCCGTCTGGAAATGGTTTCACAATTCCGCTGTGTTCTATTCGTCGTGTGGAACGATTGAATAGTCTCAGCCATGTCTTCTCTCTCGCTTTAACAACCTGGAACGGGGCATTGGGGAAACACGCTGCCAAGGATAGCTCCTTTGTACCCCAGCGATTTACTCTAGAGTTGGTTGGTAGCAGGCAAGCCTGCGAGCGGTTTTGTGATGGGTTGAAGAAGGTCCTCAGAGAGAGTATGAAAGAGATCGACCAGCTTCGTTCCGTGGTTATTGATGAGTATTCTGAGTATCTACTCACAATACCTCCCAAGGGTAAAGAGGATCCCGACAGTGAGGCAAGACAGCCACCTGACGCCGGTCTTGGTATGGTTTTTCGATATCCCGGAGATGCTCGCAAGCTTAGAGATCGGAGCAAGATGCGCTTATGGGCTGAATACTTTAGAGGTTGGTTCTCCCCGCCAGTCTTTTTAGTCAGTAGTAAATATTAATTATACACAGAAAATGGACGCAATGCAACCTTAATTCGGCAACCGACGTTTCACAAGCTCATCCGTGTCGGCTTGCCCAATCGATTAAGAGGAGAGGTCTGGGAAGTGACTTCTGGGTCTCTTTACCTTCGACTCAGATCCCCGAAGCTCTTCGAAGACACCCTGGCCAAATTTTCTGGCCGAGAATCCCTCGCTATTGACGAGATTGAAAAGGATCTGAATCGCAGTCTCCCAGAGTACCCCGGCTTTCAGAGCGAGGAGGGTATTGGGCGTCTGCGAAGAGTATTGACTGCATATAGTTGGACTAATGAATCCGTCGGCTACTGCCAAGCAATGAACATCGTGGTTGCAGCCTTATTAATGTAAGTTTGCACCATAAGTTCATAACATATCACGTACGCGTGAACGTAGACGTGGCCGTCAACTAACATAACCTAGATATATGTCAGAGTCACAGGCATTCTTTTTGTTATCGGTGCTTTGCGACCGTCTTCTTCCTGGATACTACTCTACCACCATGTATGGAACACTCTTGGACCAGAAAGTGTTTGAGTCTTTAGTCGAGAAAACGATGCCGGTCCTCTGGGACCACCTGGTCAAATCCGACGTGCAGTTATCTGTTGTATCGCTGCCATGGTTCCTTTCTCTTTATATTAACTCAATGCCTTTGGTATTCGCTTTCCGAGTGCTAGATGTGTTCTTTCTCGAAGGCCCAAAAGTGCTCTTCCAAGTTGGCCTGGCTATCTTGCGTATCAATGGCGAGGAACTATTGGATGTGCAGGATGACGGCTCTTTTATATCGATACTCAAGTCGTACTTTTCTTGTTTAGACGAATCAGCCCACCCCCGCTCTGAGAACCCAAAGCTTAGAGCCATTACTCGCTTTCAGGAATTGATGGTGGTGGCTTTCAAAGAATTCTCGGGAATTACCCACAACTCGATTACCGAGCAGCGTACGAAACATAAGGATGCGGTGTTGGAAAACATCGAGAACTTCGCCAAACGCACATCGATAAGAAACCTCGGTCCCGAAAGTAAGAAGCTGAGCACGGATGATCTCGGGGCAATATACGATCGTTTCTACGAGGTTCTTTATGATCGAGAGCAGAGACAAAGGCTGCTGTCTGAAGAGCAAAAGAAGCTGGAAAAGAAAAAGGTCGAACGGTACTCGGTCCTTGGGCCTCCGGTTGACGCCGAAGTTGGTCGCGTTGGTCTTGGACCGAGCCCAACACATATGGATTATGATGCTTTCCGGGAATTCCTGGCTGAAACTGCACGTTGGGCTATAGCAGACTCCCCTGGACAATCGAGAAAGCAATCCACGTCTGATAATGCAAGTATACGTGGTCGAAGTGCGTCAACTTCGAAATGGGGCGAAAAAATGGAGCCGGCTGATCACGAGTTCATGCAACGGCTATATCGTAAATGGAACACGGACGGCGCGGAAAGTTTGAGTCTCCAGAATGTTGTTGTCGGGTTGGCAAAGCTAAAGGGGACGCGTGACATCATGAACTCGATCAACTACTTCTTTGATTTGTATGATGATAGTGGGAACGGCCAGGTTGACCGCGAGGGTATTCTGAGAATTTCTGAAGCTTTACTTTTTCTGTCGCGAAGGGGCTTTGACGGAGCCATCACTCCAAGTGAAACGGAAGATGTTGCTGATGCCAGCCTTCCACTTGAGCAGCGGGATAGAGTGAAGCTTTCTGTGGACGAACGATTCCTCGGAAGCGTTAGTTCCTTCATTCGACGATGCTTTGAATATGCCGACCCCAGCCACCCCCAAAATCAAGGCCAAAGTACAACTGAAGCTAAGGAGGATGTTGATAGTGCAACCACCAAGTTGGATGCATTTGCGATTGGGGATGATGAAGATGAGGAGGACCTGATCGAGGTAGATGAAGAGAAGAAGGAAGAAAAGAGTTCCTCTCCATCGACTCCGACTCAAAAAACCCGTGACTCGATGGTCTCGCAATCTTCTCGTCCGGAAACGGCGAATGCTGCCCTCGACCCAAACAATCCTCTGCATATCACGCTCCCTACTTTTAGAATGGTGATCCTAGCGGATGAGCTTCTCGAACAATTCTTCGAGACCTTTTTCCCTCAGTCATTCCGCTTGTCGGATAGTCCCCACCCTGCTTCGTTGGCACCATCCTCGTCTCTTTCATCCAACCTCACGACATTCTCTAACCTCGGAGCTGCACGTTCCACATCCAGCGCGATTTCTGGCGCAACGGCGGCTGGTGCATCCGGCGGTATAGTTCCTCCCACCAGAGGGCTCCGCGGAGTGCTAGACAACATTGTATCGGACGGAATGCGCATGGCAACCGAAGTGCGAAAGAGAATGGACGAGGCACAACGGGAAATGGAACGGAACGCACTCAACCGCGGCGAGGAGGAAGAAGACGACGACGACGATGATGGCCGCAGCCTGGCTTCTTCAAGTGCCATGGTTGGCGGCATTTCGAGCTGGGGCGCCGGCGCATACGGCACTGACTACGAGCGACGTAGCGTTCGCGACCGCGATCGAGATCTGTTGGAAGGCGCCGAGGCCGAATCTGTACCGGATGGCAAAGACACTCATCAGCCATCATCGCAACCCAGCGAGTCGGCAGAGGCACCGTCTTCGTCGTCTGCTCCGAAACAGTCGCGCGAAGACAACGTGGCCAAGGTTGAATTTGACTCTTAGGCAATATTTCATACCATATACCATCTCTTTTTGCTCCTTTTATAATTTCTTGTCTTGCTAGTTGGAATCAATAGTGTTTTGTTTTGATGGTCTGGTTTCCTACGAGTGAGTTGTTTATACAGCTTTGATGTACATATTTGTCATTTAGGTTGCGAGCGTATATTGAATGAGACGATATCTATCAATGGCAACAGCATTATGTAGTTGATTGTCTATCAAAATATCGAAGTATACAATACTGTAGAGTTAGTACGGGGTTTATGTGGGCCGGCCAGGAGCCAATCACAGCGTCCCCAAGTGGGGTCACGGGCTACGTCACAGCCTCGAGTGTTTACGTGTTGTCTCATTGAGAACGAGCTCGAGAGCTGCGTACAGGTGCTAGGCAGGGATTCAACCATGGAGGAGCTGTCTTTGTACATTGTTACCTTCAACTGTGGGCGCAATGTAATACACCAAGAGCAAGTTGCCGCCCATTTGCTCGACGTGCTCCCGCCCCCCAAGGCTGCCCCCGA
Organism: Talaromyces sp. R2412; assembly: GCA_023626135.1. Lineage (NCBI taxonomy): Eukaryota > Fungi > Ascomycota > Eurotiomycetes > Eurotiales > Trichocomaceae > Talaromyces > Talaromyces sp. R2412. The sequence goes on from JAMAGK010000005.1 coordinate 191,069, forward strand.
GCTGTTGGTGCTAAACCTCCAAGAAGTCGCGCCTATCGCATACGCCTTTTTAGGCGGCTCATTTCTGGCTCATTATCTTGACGCGCTGAATGCTGCCGTCAACGCCGCTGCCCAGACCCGCTGGCCAGATGGGCAGGTCAAATATGTCAATGTGATCACGGACAATAGTGGTCTGACTGCGCTTCTCGTGTTTGCTCGATCTGATGTTGCGGGAGACATAGCATGGACTGACACCGCAGTGGTTGGGGTGGGTGTTTATGAAACAGGAAACAAGGGCGCTGTTGGCGCGCGACTAGGCTATACGACGACGAGCAATGAAACTGTGGATCTTACCTTTGTCTCTGCACATATCGCTCCTATGGAAGATGCGTTTGACCAGAGAAACCAGGATTGGAGGAGTATTGTCGAGCGTTTGGTATTTACCAAGCCGGACAACACTCAGGAAGCGGATTCTCAAGAAGACAGAGACGATGCAGGCGAAGATGCCAGCCTTCTCCTGCGGGGCAAAAGCAGTACTCATCAGTCAAGCATGTTCACCCCAAGATCACATCTGTTCTTTGCAGGGGACCTGAATTACCGCACTTCGGATTCACCACCGTCGCCTGAGGACTATGCACGATTCCCTCAGCCTGATACCCCTCTTGACGACCCAATTCATCACTCTCGACTCTTTGTCAAAGACCAGTTAACCCGGGAGCTTCGTGCCCAAAACACCCTGCATGGGCTCTCGGAGGCTCCTATCAGATTTCCTCCAACTTACAAATACTCTAGCAAGGCGCAAAGGGCTACCCTGGTGGAGGATCAGCCCAAGGTCTGGCAGTGGGCGAGACACCGCTGGCCGAGTTGGTGTGATCGGATCTTGTATCTAGATCTTCCGTCTTGGATGAAGGATAGCGGGCGTTTAAACGTTCATGGATACGATACACTGCCTCTTTTTTCCACATCTGATCACCGTGCAGTAGCACTGGCGGTATCAGTTCCGCTGAAGCCGATTCCTCGACCACCGTCGCCGTCGTCGACTGACGATGTTCGCCTGCACCCGCCGTTCTCCATTGACCCAAACTGGGAAACCAAAAGGGCTGCAGCGAGAACGAAAGAGCTCCTCATCGGCGGGCTTTCATATCTCGCCTTGACACGAGAAGGAAACGGTTTCTTATTGGCGGGCACAATCGGGCTGATTGGCTGCTGGTTTGTGCTTCAGTCACTTCTCCTGGGGTGATATTTGCAACTTGCCCCATGGTGAAATGTGACTGGATCTAGATTTTTGTTCAGTTGGGCATGTCATACTTGACTCTGAAACGGACTCCACTTTCGTTCGGTTGGACATCTTCGTGGTATCTCTTCCTTTCCATCCTGCGTTACGAAATGGATTACACCGCTTTTCTTGCGCACTGCGGCTGAGAATGTAGATAGAGTCGGTCAAGTTTCAACAAAACGCCCGGGTTACATGATGTGGTCGTATTATTTGGGTAGTGGCTGAGACGAGTATAAAAGATCTTGCGGTGATACCACAGCCTCGTTGCCCAATGTTATACTGGGCGATTTGTTTTTCTTTTTTGAAACGCGGTACGGACAGACAGTTGGCTCCGATACAGCTGCACAGCCAGGATATAAATTTCGGGGTTGGTATAATTATTATTAGCTACTCATGGGATTAGTCTGAGGTGAGAATCGTGGGAACAGGGCCGTGCATCTGCCACCCAAGTGGGGACTCAGCCTGGTATTATAGAGCTATCTAAGTTATCTAATATTTATTCATGGCATCTTTCTTTCCGAATAACCAATGATAATTAAGGAAAATTGAATATGACTGTCTGGTATAGTTTCATCCCATCGCGCCCTACTGGTGCCAGCAATCTAGATCGTAATGTAGACCAGCCACGGCATCGTCGGAAAGTGGAGGTTGACAAATTGAGTCTTCGATCCCTAATTTCCTACAGGTTTTTTTTTTGTATTTTGGGTTCACTTTTGACAGTGACAGGGCTCGCTGTGTAATAAATAAAGCAGGATTGTCTAATATTACTCTTGCTTTTTGTACCTAATTACCTATTTGCTGTTGTCCGGCTTCATGTTCCGGGGCTGCTGATTGGGCCGGAATCGTGCATATGCAACTGTATACATGGATTGTTGAAGTAATTGTTTCAATCCATTGATTTTGCATTAACAAGAGAAAAATTTCATTTTTAATCTTCAAATTTCGTGTGGAAACCCCGAGCCGTCCTATTATACTCCATGTAGCACACTGGCCGTTGAAATCAAACATGCTGAAACACGCGGTGCGAGGTTGAATGTTTTACTCGCAAAATCTTAATACAGTGTCTTAATCGCCGGTTAGTAGTGTCTAAGTGGGGCGGCTTGTGTGTCCTGGGTGCATGGATGCATAGAAACACGTAAGTCCAAGGTTACTATTTAGTAGATGTTGGGAATTAATAACAATAATAATGGCGGGACCAAAATCCGAAACCGATTCTCAGCCCTGTCACACTGTCCAAATTTTTGGACATCAATTGACGTTGGATCTCTGTTTCGTATTGTATTGTTCTAGATGGGTCAACCAGGGTTATTTGAACGTTGTCGATTGCAGTGGTACGTACCAAGTCAGTCCGGGAAGATCTACTATACGTACTGGATAGTTAGCCCATCATCGAGCCAAGTCCTATCAGGCTGACTCGGCACCGCGATTGTTAATGTCAACCCGAAATGGTGGGCATAAATCGAACCAATGAAGGACGTGTCGGCCAGATCCGCGAGCCGAGGCTGGGTCTGAGCTCGTCTCAGATAGGTGAATTGGCCCATGACCCATGTACGTGTTAGTGACTACGTACTTAGTAGTAGTGTTGGCTTGAATTATTTACCCCCCCAAAAAAGGGCACTAAATCAAGGTGGACGCCGTCGACGTATTGTGGCTGGCCCGTCATCCGAGATTACCTTGAGCCCGGCGGCGCCCAATCGAGGGCGGCGGAAAGAGCCCGACTCAGTCACTTGGGTCTTCAGAATGTTTTAGTATCTGCTAGTTAGGGACTGGTTGCGAGTAACCCATGGTACTTGGTTGTTAGCGATTTCCGCTGTTCCGGGCCGCTAAACAGCGATCTTGGCGGTTCCAGAGTGACTTCAAAGTATGTAATTACCTACGTACTAATATACAGCCCAAAGTACCGCGTGGTACACCCGCAGCAAAGTATGTAATCATACCGCGTATCGTACGGTACCGGTACCGGTACCGACAATCTAGACCCGGCGGGACGTTAGTGGCCGTTTTTTTCTGCAAGCCTCACTCAGGCATTATTCTTTCCTCTTCTCTTCTCTCTTTTCCTTTTAATTCTTCCACTCTGCTTCGCTCATTTTCTTTTCCATCCAACCCCTGCTGCTGCTGCACGACGTCATTCCTTTTCACCGCCCATTGATTTAATAATTATCCACGCTCACGCTCCCTTCATTTCTTCGCCTGGTCCTGTCCTTTTGACTCTTTCTCGTGCCATTCCATCATCCGTCTCGCTATCGCAATACAATACAATACTACGATCAGCACCACGCCGCAAGTCCGAACGCTTCATACTATCCAGGACTACAACAACACCCATACGAAACAGACCAAAGCATTCAAACAACCATGTACTCTTGCGCCAACTATCCCCGAGGCTGCCGCGGCCGCTGCAACGTTCTAGGCGGAAAATGCACTGACTGCACCGTGAGTCTTCCTTGGAGCAATTTCCGCATCCAACATGTCCTAACTTTTCTAACAGGTCCTCAACCTACGGCGACCATATAATTCCTTGTCTCCCTTTGCGCCGAACCGCGACCTGCGCCGCCCCGTGCGGTCCGTCTTTGCGCCTCAGGAGGTGCCCGACAAGCCCCACGAGATCTAAAATTATGAATCTCCTTCTCGTTTACTTGCATCCAGCAACCGCAATATCATACATACAACAAGAACAAGAAGCAAAACTATTGCGGCTGGCAAACAACTGAACAAAAGCATGCATGGGAGGTTCTTTTGATTGGCATTTTACGGTATCAGCGCGGCGTTTCTACTACTACGACCTCTATCTACCTTTACAAACAGGAAGCCGGCTTCCTTGGAAGATTCTCTACAGCAATTAAAATGGAGAATCGACAACGACGCCCCGATCTTGCATCTATCCGAACGAGGATACTGAAACTGCGATTGTTTATTTTTTACCCTTTTTTTAATCGTTATATGTTCTATTTGCGTGCGTGCGGTCTTTGAAACAAAGTAACACTTTTTTTATTCTTTTTTTTTCCCTAAAAAAAAAATTCCGGCTGGTCCGCCTTACATTCGAGCGTCAGGGGAATTCTCTTTATTCGAAAGAAATTGCCCGGATCGTGCCGAGTATGGCCTCTTCCCTTGACACCGCTGAGCGAACAAGGAGAGACCGGAGCAGGCGGAGCACTTAAGAGTTCTTCGAGATTCCTGTGTCTTTGTCTGTTTGTCTATCCCCTTCTCGAACATTCTTCCACGTGTATTAATTTTCTGTTTTTTCCTTCGTTCACGACACTCATTCGCTCGAAATATACCCCGTTGTTTGACATCTGCCCATTGACTTGTACACTTTGCTGATATGTTAAATACACGTTGTTTTTTTTTCGTTCATAAATTGTTTATTTGGTAAAATGTCACCAAATTCGTCAAAATTGACAAAGACATAGCAGAACTAGGCAGTCAAGTTACATACCATCAGTAGTATTACTGGTAACCCCGAAAATTCGCCGGGAAGTTCTAGAAACCCCTGATCTCCACACTGCCATGTATACTTGTATATACCTGTGCATACTTACACACATATGCCTACCTATCCATCCATATGTAGAAATACGTACAAGTGACTAATTATAGGGGTACCCCTTACTGCAACTCATTTTCATGTCTTGCATCGATCTGAAACGCGGCTCGGCGATCGATCGGGATCGGATCTTGGCGCGCTTTTATCCTCCGGTGCGGGGATTGTATAGTACTACCATATACGTATGATTTTTTCAATGCATGTATAGTATATACGAGGTGGATCATAGCTGTAGGATCAAACAATTAGCTGATTTATCTGCTTCATGGACATGTGTTTGTTGATCAGGTTGCTGTTCAATAGGATTATTATTTAGTATTTACAGCCCTAACTTCCAACTAAGGCAATCTCGCTGAAACACCGGTTCTCTGCCGAAATTAAAAGCATTAGCCACCATCGATCCCTGCATTATTACTAGGAGCAAGTCCCCTGTACGTTAATCTATAGCTCTGGAATATTCTGGCTCACTTGGAACCACGCCAAAAAGTTTAAGTTTTTTCACGTGTTAAAAGTACTGTCTTGAAGGAATGCCATCAAATCCACACTCGACTCTTCGCCCGCCAGAGTAAAGTCTGCCAATGGCTCGGGCAAGGTCCACTGTGAGTTACTATCGCTGCGCTGGATTGTTACTTCTCCGAGGCAAGGAATGTAGATATGCAGCCCGCCGGCATCAGTCAATCGGCCGCCGCAGCCAATCACCCTGTCACTCCCTGTGCTTGACTGCACTACGGTGCTATACCTGCAGAAATCGCTGCTCGTCACGTCAGACTTGATCTCTAGCAGTCGTTTCAGCGTAATAAGCATTTGCGTGCCAACATGGTTGCGCTCTCGACGGTCACGCAGCTTGTCAACAAACGACTCAACCAATGCCCGATCTCCTTGCTGCTGATGCACAAAGCCAGATGACTCCTGGTTTGCATACTTGATATGAGTCCAGCAAAGACATACACTAGACACAAAGGCCAGAGAGTCGAGGGCCGAGCAGTAGCGATTTTCTTCTCCTTTGAAAACATTTTGAACAGCCATATACCGCACCATGACCTCCCGACTGGCGTTTATGGCTGATAGCGTACTATACAAACACACTTCGTTTTCTAAACTCATCGCCTGTGGAAGGTGTAACTGTACGATAAGATGGTAGTGTGTCATCTGGTCCATCATGCGCGATATCTCTTCGAAAGGCTCGTCTGACCCGCCGTCGAAATGGGGGACCAGCCACCATTGCGCGGGAACGCACTCTGAGGCACTTTGCAGTAGTCTGTCAATTTTCTGTATGTCTATATTTTGGTTCTTTCGCCGTTGGAGAAGATGGCCTGCGGCCGTACAGTGGATGCGCTGCAGGCGCTGGACAGGAGAGCAAGGTTGCAGGGCTTCGGCGTCTGTGAAGCTGTCTGTACCTGCCCCCTGAGGAAGCCCCGACATGAGCGACAGAAAACGATCTGTTTGGATTAGTCGGAACCACATATGTCTCGGGTCAAGAAACGAATCTTCAGACGCGCGGCGCCCAGTACTTGCTTCTTCAAGCCCTATCATCTGCGCCAACGCCATCGCTCGACGAGCGGCCAGCCATGCGCGATGGAGATTGCCTGCATTGTTCTCAAATGTAGCTTCCATCAGAAGACACTCAATGCCCTCTACAGAGTCCACCAGGTCGTCGCGGCTTGTTACGAGATATCGAGCCGCTTCCACGGCACGGGTCATGATGCCGTGGAATTTGGTCGTCGAGGATCGCGCACATTGAAGGAATAAAGCGAGAGTCAGCAGCTTTCGCGCAACGATGACAGGATGAGTGCCCTCGGGTGGTAGCTGGAGTGCTTTTCCTGGTGCTACTGATATTGTCTGGTCTTGATGGGAAGGATGGAAGTCCCTTGCGCAGTTGACCGCACGTATAACTTGAAATGGGTGGACTTGTAGTTTGAAGATGTTGTCGACGTCTACTTTCTCTGGCCAGACGCCAACTAGGGCTCGTTCTAGTTCCAGTGGACTGGGCTGTGTTAAATGGAGGCTGCCTCCAAGAAGATCCTGTCTAAACGTTACTTGTGTTTGGTTAAAGCGTGAAAAAGGACTCAATACCAGTGAGGTGTAAGGTGAGAACGAGACAGACCCGTCGCTTGGCCTAGCCAATCTCTTCGGACTAAGACATCGCTGCCCGCCATCGTTCTCCTCCGCCCCTCCACGACGCGCCATCATTCTGGTGCATTGCTCCAACAGCTCTCCGATACGGCTCAATTTCTCCTCAATAGACTGACCACCACAGACAGGTGTCTCTTTCTCGGCAAACTCTTGGCTCACGCAGGAGGTGTCGCGGCGCTCGCATGCAACGCAAATCGCGTCCGAGGGCGACGCAAAAGCGCAGCGCATCTTTCGGCGCTTGCATTCCCAGCAGCTCTGCGTGCCCTTGCGCGGTTGTTTGGTTTTGGTTATGGTTGAGAGATCATTTTGAGAGTGAGTTCGTTTCATGGTGGGTTAATGTCATTGAGTATGTAGCTTGTATGTGGTCGACGTGGAGTTGAAGGACGGAAGATCACCCCACAGTTTCTAATGCTCCGCCGGCCGGCGGAACCGAGTCTTATTTTCCACTATATAAGCAACCCGTAGAGTAATTACTGACATATCATTTCTGATATTGTGTTACAAAGTCGATAAAAATTTGCCCTTCGTTAAATATGGTCAAGATTGCTTTAGCCGGCGGTTCTGGCGGTATGTCCTTCGTACGAAAATACTGTATTGAATTGTGCTGACGATAGTAGCCGTGGCTCAGGAAGTCATCGAAGTGCTAATTGAGACCAAAAAACACGATATTCTCATCCTATCAAGACAGGTAGATATCCATTTTAAATTTAATTGCTTCCTTCGCTGAAATGAATGTCTAGAATCCTCCCACAGAATCCCAGTCTGGAGTGTCGTGGGCTCAGGTAGACTACAACAGTGTCGACCAATTGGCCACAGTTTTGAAAGGATTTGATGTCCTTCTTTCATTCATTGTCGTCTCAGCAGACCCGGACAACGTGGCACAAAAGAATCTTATTGATGCTGCTATCCAGTCGGGGATAAAGCGCTTTGCGCCTAGCGAATGGGCAACGTGAGATGTTCTGCCAAAAGCTAGAGTGCGCTTCAAACTGATGCTGCATCTAGATCTGGCGTTGATTTCATGCCCTGGTACAGTGGTAAAGCCGAGATCCATGAATACCTAGTGAAATTGAACAAGACGGAAAAAGGTAACATATCAATGTGATTGGAATTAGTTGGGCTTGTTATTGACGTAAGGTGAAGTGCTAGAGTACTGCCTCTTCCAGCCGGGAATGTTTACGGATTACTTGGTACACCCGTACAGCTCAGCTAAGCACTTTCGCTCCTTTGAAACACAGTTCGACTTTTACAACCGCCGTGCAATTGTGAGAGATGAAGGATTGGAGGATATCCTCACATTTACCAGCGTAGAGGATTTTGCGAATATCATGGTCAAGGCGATCGAGTATCAAGGTGAATGGCCCACGGTGGGTGGAATCCAAGGCACGAACATCTCGGTTAGAGAGCTCATTGCTCTGGGCGAGAAGGTGCGAGGTAAGCACAGTCGTGACTGGATTGACTTACTTCGGCATGTAGCTTACATGTATTCACTTCTAACCAGGCGCGCCATTCAGCGTGGAGAAATTGACTACGCGAGATCTCAAGGCCGAGAAAATACAGAGCACCTGGCGACCCAAAGTCGACCATCCGGCCTTCTCCCCAGAACAGGCTGATGCCCTTGCTGGTAAGCTTTTGTCTGGAGTGCTGCTGGCAATTTCGGCTGGCGCTTTTCAGGTGTCGAGAGAGTGGAACTGCCTGCTCCCCGACTATCAGTTCACGAAGGCTGAAGAGTTCCTATCGCGATTCTGGCAGAATCCATCTCATCGATGATGTATGTATGTAAAGCTCCCTCGATAATGACGTAGCTTGAGGAAGACACGTAGTACTAGGGTTAGGGTTAGGGCTGAAATCGTATATTCAGATGAAGAAAGTATACCTTCCTATTTCGGTTAATGGTTACCACTCTGGGCACGATGACATTGCAGCTAAACCGTATAAAGCCAAGTTTTGTGCCACGTTTCGGGTACACATTGCTATCATTGGGCAGAACTGATTTAGTCTCATGCTTAGTGTGACACTGGCGCTATCAACTTATTAAGTTCCGCAGGCGAGAGAACATGGCAAATACGGCCCCTTTGGAGGCTTTTGGCCCTCCGCGCTCCATGCAACCGAATGGAGAACAGCGAATCCCAACATTCGAGCGGACGGTTTGGCCCACGTTGTGGCCTATCAGACCCCCTCACTTGGTCCAGTAATAGCCTAAGTGAGCCTATCTTTTCAGGCCAGAACGCCGATCACCAACACCAGCGCCGTGGCTGCACTGGCTGCAGTCCACACGTGCTGTGCCCTCAGCCCTGCTTTATTAATCCTTTTAAAAGCGCTTGCAGCTCGCTCTGCGCGCCAAAGCGTCTGTTATAGCTTGGGAAACTCAATTGTTCCTTCCTGCTGTCATGTTTGGGCATTTCCTCGTCACTACTAATGCGCTGTGATTTCGATCTATCCATGGCCATTGATAAACTACAGCTATGGCCTCACAACTCCCGCCGGGAGCAAACCTGTGCGATTATCCTGCTTCGACACCGCCAGATGGAGAGACTCCCAACCTCGTCAACCCTTATTCGCTTGCGCCAGTAGTCACCGCCATCACGGTGCTGACCTATTCAATCGCGATTATTTTCACAATTGCCAGACTATATTTCTATTTCCCCAAATGGAAATTGTCAGACTGTAGGAATCGCTCCATTTTCCATGTCGATAACATTGAATCGGTTCTAAGTCTCAGCTAGATTTCGTCATTATTGCCATTATTTGCTCCGGAGGGTATATGGGCATTGTCCTCTGGCGTGGGTGCTCCAATTTTCATGTCGTTATGCTCGTGCTTATTGACAAAAACTAGTGACTAAATATGCTCGCCATCAATGGAATGTGCCGCTTTGCTGGTTCACTGCCTCATATATGAAAGTAAGTAGGACCTTCCATCTAGTTGGCTGTGCCGGAAGCTAATGGAAGCGACAGGTGTTATACGCTCAAGGTGTTATTGCCGGTCTGATGTTCTTCTTCTCCAAAATATCAGTCTTTTTGCTCTATCTCTCCATCTTCAAAGTCGATCGGCCTATACGGATTGCCATATACGCCGGTATGGCCTTCACCACGGTCTTGAATTGGATCGCTATTCCGCTTGAGTCTTACTATTCGGCGCCACATATTGGGGACACATGGGAAAGTCTGCTGGTATCTCAGCAGGCAAATCACAACATCACATATGGCATCGTCCATGGCGCGTTGTCTGTCGTTCTCGACGTGTATATTTTTATCTTGCCAATGCCGATCATATTTGCGCTGCAGATGACAACGCGGAAACGCCTGCAGGTGCTTGGAGTCTTTTTGACCGCGTTAATGTGAGTTTCGATCTGTGGGATTTGTGTTTCTGGCAGTGGCCTGATGCGATCAAATATAGGGGTATTGTTGCCAGTGTAGTATCACTGGTATACCGAATTCGCCTTCGGAATCTCCAAGATAATACATGGGCTCAAGCCTGTGTCTACATTTGCGTGTAAGCACACACAGTCACTTCCGTTACATTAACATACACTGAATAACAAACCCCACAGCCTCGTCGAAACCAACGTCGCAATCATAGTGAGCTCGATGCCCGCCGCATCGGGCATCATGCGAAGACAATTTCGCGAATCCTCCTTATTTCGTTCCTTTCACCAGTCGAACTCCTCGTCGAATGATCCGAAACTCCCGAGCTACTACCACTCGCATTCGCGCTCAATCAAATCTACGTTTGCTCGAAGACTGTCCTCGGAGAGTTTACATGCGTTGCAGCTGCGGCCCAGTGATTTGGAGCTGCAGATGGGGAACCAGAGCCAGCATCGCAGGGAAGATATGGGTTTGGTTCCTCACGGAGGGGGGATTATACGAACTATTCAGATTGATCAACAGTCGTTTAACAACATGGCGACTAAAGATATGTCTGGATGAAACAGGGTTTGATTTATGGCAAAGGCGTTTTTGGTATCTCGGAGGTCCGCTATTAGGAAGCAAGCTTGTAAATATGATCCATGATTCACTCTACGCGAAGAAGAAATAATGATGTTTTCAACGTTGACTGCATTATCCAACAATGATGATGTGAGATCAAGGAGCTAAGAACAAGGCTCCCAAATATTTCTACCTCACCTCCAGAGCCCGTCTCCTAATATCTGCTCACACACCCATCGCGCCGTGCGAGTATGTAAACTCCAGTACCGCTCATCTTCTTCATTCGCAACAATGCCCACCGGACGACCACCGGATTTCTTCCGTTGGAGTTCCAAAGAGCCCAAAGCATCAAATATGACTAGCTGATCGCGCATGTGCATGTCGACGCTAGGCCGATGCTTGTTGGTGTTGTTGCTACTCTCTAGCCCGAACCCGGCAGGATTCCCAACAAGCTCATCAATAAAATCATTCACGCAGTTCTCTATTAAATCATCTAGCGTTGAGATCATGTTGTTTTCACTTTTGTCGCCTCGCTGTTTCTTCCCACCGTGGCGTTTGTCGCTTCGGCTTCGGAATCCATCAAAGAGAGCATCGGCTCCAATAGTCAACCCCGTAGACGTGTGTGCCACTAGTAAAATGTACAGGTGTGTATTTTGGTGGGTGGCTTTTGAGGTATGCAGGCTGATTGGAACGATTTCGTCGTCATCTTCGTTTTCCCTGTCGGGAGAAAACAATTCTTTATTCGAAATCTGTTTCAACGCCCGACGCAAATTTTTGTTGGTCTTTTCTTCGAGGTATTCGCGTACGGTTATTCTGGGACTGAATATCTCGTGCTCATCATGTCGTTTCCTTTCATGACCTCCGTTTCGTCTATCTCTGCGATTTCCCTGTCCTTGTTGTTCGCCGATTTCCGTATCTGGCGCGAGAATGGTGATGTCGATCTTTGTAATCTTTTCCCTTTTGTATTGACTGAGGTTGAGAGCAGGAAACCCGCTCGAGACTAAGCCATTAGCCCCGTGTGTCAAAACTTGCGAGTCCGATGCTTGCAATGGATGGATCAGAAAAGTCACTGCGCCCAGGTCTTTCGGCCCCGTCGACCACCCTCGCTTGTTCAACTTCACCGACAACTCTGGCAATCCGATTTTTCGCAGGTTAGGAACTAGCACTTGGTCGATGTATTCAAACGACGGCGCACAGGTGACGTTGGTGCCACCAGTGACATGCAAGCGCACCGGTTTCCCAGCCAGGCTGCTAGCGTACACCAGATAGGGATACACGGCCTGGAAAATGAGAAATATCGACCCGACCGTAGACTGATTTACAGTATATTCTGGCTTGACTTTTGGTAGTTCTCCGTTTGCCAATGTTAGATCTAGTAGTCGAGTTCTGGGGGCTTTCTCTGTTTGTTTCTCCCGTCCATTCTGTAGACGGCCACGAGGGTAAAATGTAAGCGTCGTAGATCCAACATCCCCACCGATGACTTCCCCTTGGCAAATCTCCGAAAGAAGTTTGATCGCGGCTGCATGCGAGCCCTTCAAGCCCATCTTTCCTTGACGTTTTCCGCGAACGTCGCTAATGGTGATGGGCTTGCCGGTGAGGGCCGATAGGGCGACGGCGTTGCGGACCAGTTGGCCACCACCTTCGAGCATTTTGCCATCAAGATGGATTATCTCTTCGGTGTGGGGCTTTGTAGCGTTGTTTTTGGCTTCTGCCATGGCTAGTACGTAACTAGAATTGCACGGTATACAAGATAGTAACGCAAGTAAATTGACGAGATATCTGGGCACAGGTTAGGATCAAGAAAATTTTGGTGATTCTGTTTAGCACCTCATGCTCAAAATATGCTTCAAGGCAATCCAGGCTCAAATCTGCCTTGTGGTTACTAAAGTCTTCCAATGACGATTTGGTTGTGTATCACTCAGGATATGACTCAGTATGAGTCCGGAGGCTGAGTGCGCTAAAACTTTAAAGCCAAGACTGAATTACACAAGCAACGAATTTCGATGCTAAAACAAAACATAGTTAAATTATTAAATTATCGTAAAATGATACTATTTCATCCATCTTATCAAATATTGGATAAGTCACTTTACTGATTCCCCTCTCGAACGTGCGAATAGCGAGCGCCAACGCATCAGAGCCCTCTTTAGAGCTAGTGCATTAGTACTGTGCCTTAAAAGTAGTCCCTTTTTACAACATTTTGAACACTTTGCGAGGAACATGTTGTCTTCAAAGTGCCGGTATGTTAAGAAATTTTGATTTAACAATATTGATCGCATGGATATCAGTGAATTTCAATCAGGATGCCAGTCTTGCCTATTGTATCATACTGTTAGCCAGCTTGGGTTGGTCACCTAGCTGGTACGGTAGAGCCGCTCTTGAGCCCTTGATAGTAAATTATTAGTTTATAAGACTACGTATTGGAAATTATTCATGATATAGTCCAAGACATAGCTGTGAGTGGCTGCTTCTTTGCGCCGCGGCGGGCCAATCAGCAGCCACTAATTAGGCTATTGCGACGTCACTATTTTGACCTTCGTTTGTCCTCCTCCGCGCTTTCTCCGACAATCTCCTTCAAGAATCCTCTCAAAAGTGTACTATCAACGGCGATATTGTGGTTTTGCGCCACTGCAATATATAACTCGTCCCCCATTTCACTCCTGGCTACTTCTGTCTCCGTTTTGCGCGATTTCGTTTTCTCCGACTCGACTTTTCGCAAACCATCAAAATGCCGTGCCCGATCACCATCACCAAGTTCATTGGCACGGTTTCTCTGGGGCTTTTGACGGTAAGTCGTGTCTTATTGCCGTCACTGGATTGCGTGGCCCGCGCGCTGTTTTCTGTTCAAGACTAATGGCTTCTTCTGGCGCATAGGGTGTGTCCTATTCCACCGCGTTCATCACTCTACCAGCCCTAAAAGTCCTCCCAACCGCATCGCATGCGACGCGAAGCTTGAAAGAAGTCAAACGTCGTTCCCGAAAACACGCTATTCGGCTGTCGAATCTCGTGACTACTTGTTTCTTCTTCGCCTGGTTCGTCGTGCCGAAACGCAAGAAGCACCCATACCTGCTTTGGGTGTGTTTGACCTCCACCGTCAGCTCTCTCGGAGTGGATTTCTGGTTTAATCGGTCCCTGGGCCTGGGCGGCTGGCTCCGCACCGTGGTTGAGGACATTGATTTCCCATCGCTGAGTGTCCGGCAACGACCAACGTCGAAGAAAGATGATGATCTCGTGGTAGTGGAATCCGATGCTGATTTCAACGGTGAAAGCGTGCAGCGCGACATGAACAGAGAACGCAAATTGCAATTCACGCGCTCCTGGTTTTCCGGCGCCGCGCTGGCCATGGCAATTGTCGGCTTGTGGGGTGATGGTGCTTGAGTGATATGAATGTTGACGAATCAAATAATGAAAAAGAGTTGGTTTGTTCTGTGCGCTTTCGGAAGCTGGATTTTCGAAGATTTTGGTGTATAGCAGCAACCCCCCGCTTCCCTTGTATAATCTCCTGTCTGCTATTTTCCTTCCCCTCTCCTGGCAAACGTATTTTCTCGCCTCATCATACTGGGTGTCTTTTTCTTTCTTCTCCAAAATATACTGTGCGATAATGTGATATAAATACTTAAATAGCAATGATTCAAACGATTTTGACGTCACTGTTGTTCCTCGTTTCCCACGAGGAAGGAGCCATGCTCTCCTGGGGCTCCTTCCTGTTGCGGCCATCCAGCCCGACTTCTTCTGCTACTGCCCGCAACTAGAACGCTTCTCTCTTCTCCATCCCATCGCACTGTTGTGTTCTATAGTAGCATCTACTGTGTATGATTGTTGTGTTGCACCTGTTAGATGACCACTTTCACAATGCCATCCGACTCGGTGCATCGAATGAGACGCTCAAAGTCGGCTCCATCTGTTCGCAGACGCCATGTAGCTGCTTCAGTCTACGAACCATTGGATCCAGTGACTGCACGGCATCATGCTACCAAGGCTGCATCGGTGGCTATGACACAAGCCAAAAGCAAAAGCCATGCTTCGTACGAAGAGAGAAAAGCTAGAAGCGAGGATGTCACGCCGGCACCTGCAACTGCTACAATCCGCCGTAGTTCCAGCATCCGCTTCGCCCAAGAAGCCGGTCTTCCCAATCGTCACAATACCACTGCATCTCATAATCCTTTAAAAGTGCCGCGTGAAACAAAAGCTTCCACTGAGCAGCAACTGCCGGCCGATACATACACAATTGACGAGTTTCAGGGCTTCGGAAACGAGGATATATTTGCTCCATCATCTTACCGACGACTTCGAAAGGCCAAGTCCATGTTTTCCACGAAATCAATGAGAAACAGCCGTGGTAGCGAAATTCCTCCTTCGACCGAGCCTTCGTATACAGACTATTCTTTGCGTCAGAAAAGCACTGAAACCGCTCCCGATACGCACCGATCTCTTCGACATTCTCTATCATTCTTTAATGGCACCTCACAGACAATTCGCCGGGCGAAAAGCCAGCATACAATGGGTGTGAGATCACGCGTTTCTGAGGAGGGAGATTACCCTATTTCTAAAAGTCATCCATCACAGCACTCGCGGGAAGGTCGACTTGCACAAAAGTCACTAAGACCTGCCCCCAGAGCAATGAGAGAGTTAAGCCCTGATGAAGACGTGGTTCCGGTCCCAAATGGTCTTCAAAAGAAAGCCCGAGCATTCTCCTTCAGTATAAAAAAGCGTTTGAAACGGGTCTTTGGCCGACCGAGTTCTGTTGAAGATGATCTTTCAGAAGAACCAGACTTTCGATCTCCTTACCAAAAAAACACTATATTTGAGAGGTGAGCATGAGTACAATCCATATTTATGCGTTGATTAGAGCTAAACTTCCAACTTTGCAGCCGGCCGACCGTTGGTGGAACATCGCCGCCAATGCTTCATTCCAAGCAAAGTTTCGAGAGTATTGCTACATCAGCATCTCGAGTCACAAGTTGGACGAATTCAACCGCAGGGAATACCGTCAAAGCGAAGTCTAATCCTGGCCGTAACCATCTTTCAACCATCACAGAAGGTGGCGACTCTTTCGTTGGACAGCATTTTGGAGTACCTGAAATGCATGGGCCAAAACAGGACGAATATCAACAGAGGAAACAAATCGATTCGCAACGAGTCTACTCAGCATTGATGAGGCATATTGGCGAGGCTGCATCGAAGGATGGGGAAAGAGTAATATCAAGCGGCACTGTTAAAGGGTATCCAGTCATCACAGAACGCTCTTCCTCTGTCCAGTCCCAACGCGAGAGTCGCAGTATTCGGCAAATGGCGAGTGACATGTCAATGAAAATCGCTCGAACATCTCTCCCTGTGGATTCTCGACCGGAGAGCCCTCAAAGTCATTCATCTTATTCCCGCTATCAAGAAACCAACAGACCTGGTGTTCCTACGAAGACCTTTATGCACAGCGGGCTGCCCTCCAAAAAGTCTTCAAGCTCTCTTCGGGAACCTGAGTCGCCGTTCTTCCCTTCAAGCGCATCAATGAAACCGAAAACCCCAAGTCCATACAAAGTGGCAATGAATTCAATACGTGAAAGTGAGGATTCTGATAATGACGCTGCCAGTGTCATAGTCAAAACGGCCGCGAATACGAGACGTATTTCAACATCACCTAGCATTTACTCCAGAACCCCAAGTGGATGTGCCGCCAGTCGAGAAGACCTTCAGCACGAAGTCAAAGGTCCTATGCAGTCGGGTATGGCAACCATTTTCGATAGCCAAGTTCCGTACAGATCTCCCAAGAAAAATGTCTCGCCCGCAGCAAATCTCAGATCCAAGAACAGCGCAGAATGGAAGAAATGGATGGATTCTCAAATAAGCAATATTGCCATTTTCGACGCTCCTAGATTATCTAGCCCATCTGACACAAGGAAACACCGCCGAGAAAACGCTGAGTGTGGCGAAGAGCCACTGCGAATAGGAGTGGGAACTGGTAGTCACAACCCGGCGTATACAGAAACATTGCGACCCAAAAGCTCCTTGAGTGGGCTACAAAACTTCAACGAGTCCCGGGAATTTCGCCTGCCCACTCCGATAGCAGAGAGGAAATTATCAGGTCAAAGCAATTTTTCTCGCCCACTCAGCCGTCAGTCAGTAGGGTCTTTCAAAGCGGTAGATCGGCCTTTGGTTGATGGAAATACGATCACTCGTTTGTACGAAGACCTTAATCGTGTCAAGCTTTCAAATCGGCAGGATACCGGGGAAGGGTCTGCAGAAAAGCCCGCGAGGTCACCACGGTCCATTGATATTTCAAACTCCCCAAATCGCAGATTGGCTATCAAAACAGCGCGCGAAGCCAGACTCAGCCGCAGTCCCGGTGGATTGAGTACAATTCGGCAGATTGACGATTCGAAGGATGTGAAGGATATCCAGTTTCGGTCAATTCGAGGAGGTTCGCCGTACTCTACACGCAACAGAGAGAATGAAACGTCTCCAGCAATGCACAAGAAGGACCAGACCGGAGTTGAAACATCGTCTCTGTCAAATATGCCCAAACCTACATATAGCAAAAATATTGTAGACCACTTTTTGCACGCCCGACGTGTGCAAGAGGATACAACCGAACACGACGATGCGCTGGCCTTCATATGAGAACCCAGTTCCCCTTTTAGCAGGATTTGTGTTATTATGTATTCAACATTGAATGTTTATTTACCTGTCATTATCAATATATAGCCGCTAGCATACCTAGTTATTCTCGCAGTGCTTGGACTCAATGACCAATTACTGTAAGAGTTAGTCGAATCAACTGATCAGTCATTACTCTTCAGCCATTCCCCGTCCCTCATTCTACTCAACATTGAACTTAAATTTCCAAGAATTGATTAAAAATTTTTCACTAAAGATATTTAAAAAGAAGTCATTTTTCCTTACGATCTTACGCAGCCGCACATTTCTTTGCCACGTAAAGACTCACATATGTAGAGAAGGGCGATACTTTTTTCTTCTTCTTTCCGTTCCAACTCTCCGTGTCCCAGCTTTCTCCAACATTAAAGATGTACCGAAACTTAATAATAAATATATATAGAGGTATTGATATACAAAGAGGTACCTATATGTATGAGAGCACTAAATTCAACGGCAATAGTTCGCAGGAAAGCTACCCTTGACGCCGCGGAGCTCGCCCTCCCACCACTCATCAGTGCTCTCCGTTTTCTTGATGACGCGAATTCGGTCGCCTTCACGGAAGACCAGGTCCCCGTCTCCCTGACCCCCAAAATCATAAAGGGCAGTCACGTACATTGCGCGTGTCGATGAGGCAGCACGCGGCGGTGGCGGGGGAGGAGGCTTTTTCTTTGCTGCTGCTGCTACTGCTGATCCGATGCCGCCAATTCCAGGTGTTGCCTGGTTTGATGAAGACGACTGCCTCTCGCGGCTGCTGAAATAATCACCTCCTCCACCTCGAGGTCCAGGGGAAATGTGGCGTCCAGGGGTAATCGCGGGTGAGGGATAAGAACTGTCGTGATCGGACGGGCCAGGGGAGGGCGATTTAATTCGAGAGCTATAGTTTTGGTGTGAAGATGATGGCGATGTTGATAGGTAGTCTCCAATTCGTGGCTTTGTGTCGAGGTTTGGCGCGGGGGGAGCAAGATTGCGAGTTGGCGAAGCTGTAGCTGATACCTGTCGATTGTAGCTAGGGCGTCTTGAACCAATCCCGGCGCTGTTGCTTCCGTTGCGCCTTTCTTCGCTTGTGCGAATGCCCTTGCCATTCGCAATACATGCCATCGCTTCTACTTCTTGTTGAACGGGAGAAAACTGATCTTTCCACACCTGGACAACTTGCTCCATTGGCGGTGCCGGAGACGGAAACTGTTCTTGTTCCGAGTAGGTGTGTAGAACCGTGTAATAATTGGCCAGAAGCGTGTACTGTATCTGGATTTGTGATTCGAGTAGATACGGCAAGAGAGAGAAGATAGCTGAAATCAGCGGTGGCAGGTTCTGTCTCAGGTGCTCATCTGCGCTGTTGTATTCCTAAATTGAGAATGAAAATCGTTGTCAGTCATGTGGAAAATTTTTTTTTTTCATCCGATCAGAGGGAGAAAAACAAGGAGCTCACCTCTTTCGCTCTTGCCAAATCGCTCTCGGCTTTGGCTAGGACGGCATTTTCGCGATCAGAACGTTTGGATTTTTTCAAAGAGTTATCAACCCGATTTTGGAAGTGTTCAAAATCCAACTAGAAAGAGAAAAAAATTAGTCGAAATAGCTAAAATTTCTGAAACCTCGAGTGACCAACTTTTTTGTCTTCCCGCTTCTTGATTGTTTTTTTGATAGGTGATATCATATCCTTTGCCTTTTGGGCTGGATCAATTATTTGAGTATCAACGGCATGGACTTCATCTAACAAGTCCGTCCGAAGGGATTCGTATTCCTCATGAAGGCGGTTGGTTCTTGAAAGAAGGTTCTGTGGTGTTGGTTTTGGGACACTCGATTTTTCGCTAGGCGACTCCGAAGAGCCGATGATGGGCGCATATATTTCTTCGAATTCGTGGACAAGTCGGCCTTGGTAGGTCAATATTGATACCCATGCATCGCGCCAGGCTTTTGTAGATTCGATTATCTGCTCAGGAAGCGGGTTAGCTGACTATCATTTATCTCAAGGTAAAATCCATTGTCATATCCTCGCACCTTAGCCAGTAGTTTATCGGCGTCATCAAAGTCCTTCAGTATTACCGACACCTGGCTTTCATCCGCGCTCCGCTTCATAAACTTTCCAAACCGTCTGTGTACGGACTGCATTGCAACGGGCGATTCACAGCTTCGCGTTCTAGGGCGATTGGTATAGTGAATGAATCTGGTTGGTTTCACCGAATTCCCCGGCGTGTGTTTCCTCGGTGTAGGGAGGATGTCGTGGGTAGGCGTGAGCTTTGAAGAGTTGCAAGAAAATGTCAGTTCTAGAACGCAAGGATTGATGATGGGGTTGACCCCGCGGGGACTGCGGGCGAGGGCGATCAGGGTACAGATGATAGACAGTAAACAAGGGAGGAAAAGAATCAATAAGCATCCAATGCAAGCAGAAGCGGAAATCAGAGGACGTCAAAGGAGCCAGAAGTGCGCAAGAAAGGGGCTTGTGCGATGAGGCGAAAAGGAAATGAGGAATGGTCATACCTCCTACGCGTGTCCTGCCACGATCACGACGAGGACCTGGACCCACGTGTGTTTCAGGCCAAGTTAAATACTTTTTGCCGTCATGCGCAGGTCGCCCATTTAGGGCAAAAACGACAGACAATAATAATGCCGCGCGAATTGTTGGATGCGAGGCTGAGATACTTCGCCAGCCTTGCTTGATCGCAGCCTCGAAGGGGGGGAGCACAAGCGTGGGGCTATCTGTCTAGCTCCAGCGTCGCTGGCGCTATTCGCTAAGCAGCCACTTTGATGCACATCACTTAGAAAAAAATATGCGCTTTGTTGTAATTGTGTTTGTTTGATTGTCCTCCGACGTCCAAGGAAGAGCAAAGCCTCACGACGACGACTGATGCTTTTGTTGGGGTTGCTTGCCGGAGATGCCGAGGAAGGAAGGAACACAGCAGCATTAATTATTTAGTTCTCGCCCGTTGGCTCCTTCCCCCGTTGTCACTAACACGCGTCGCACTCTCGTACTCTCGACACGTTCCCCGCACAACTAACAAAATCCCTCCGGCTTCCAATCCAACCAGCCAACGCTGCCGCTGCGAATACTCCGATATTCTGGCCTGACGAGAATGAAGCTCTACACGGGCTGATGCCATGTCTCGCCCTCCGTCGTCTGCTCGCGGAACCCCCAGCGCCAGCGTGCCCGCCAGCCAGAATACAGCTCCCGTCATCAAGTTCCGTTGTCTATTCACGCACGACGTCCGTCGCAAGGCCAAGCGCTGGCAGGATGGCTACCTCAAATTCCATACCTTTAACAAGCGCGCCATGGTCTACGACGATGCTGGCAACTTCATAGGGGATCATCATTGGCGCGACAGCAACGACATCCAGGATGGTGATGAATTGGAACTTGACAAGGGCGTGCTCATCCAGGTCAGCGAGTGCATGGAAACGACCCAAGCGGATCTTTCTGCCCTGTTTGAAAAGAGAAAAGCCAGCCAGGAGTCTCCCCAGCAAGAGAAATCGTCGGCGCCGCCGCCTTCCTCACGCACTCCGCTGCCCCCGCGGACAGGGCCGCTCAAGTCTCTCAACGATCTCTTGGGCATTAAACGGCCGTCCATCGGCCGTGCTATTCTTCCTCAATCGCCGTACGAGCAACGCCATTCATCACCAGCAAGACCAGAAATCAGCCAGCAAGACGGACCCCCGGCAAAGCGACAGCGGCAACAACCAAGCACCAAACCCGCACGCCGAGAAAGCGCACAGAAAGAAGTTCAAAGGTCGTCTGAAGTAATAGACGTGGAGGATCCAGCTCCGCAAGCACAACAAGCGAGGCCGGTACCCAACAAGCCTTTGACGAACGGATCAAAAGATGTAAACAAAAAACAAACGAAGTCAAATGTCTCGAAAGATGCCAACCCTGAGCCATATACGAAGCATCAAAATCTAGATCAACAACAGCAATCAGATACTCCAGGACTAGCAGTGCGTTCAGTGTCTTCAGCACACGATGAGCCACGTCTGGAGCGTATCGAAGTTTCATCACGTGCGTCTGTTCCTACGAACACGATTCAACAGCCTCGTGAAAGGAAGGAGCCTGATTTCCGCAAGCCCAATACTCCAATTAACCCTCTGCGCATGTCCGTTCGAGAACCCCGTCAGAAGCTCATGTATAGAGCACGCCCGTTGAAAGCTACGAATAGTTCCGCTGCGGAACCTGCACAAGCGAGCTCCGAGTCAGTACACATCTCTCGAAAGTGAATTGGCCCTCATTGACGGATTATCCTTAGTCAATCTATTGATGGACCGCTTTCTACGCAGTCCAACCCTGACTTTGACATCTCGGCTTCGACTCTTGCAGTCCTCGAAGACATGGACGACAATGGTTCTTTGAGAGGCGTAAGGGACAATTTCTTGAGGGAGGATAACATCCTTCCTAAAGAGTCAACATCACAATCACTTCGGAGAACGGCGCTTTATAATATTCCTTCCCATTCAGCGATTCACGGTTCTGCTGCTTCACCTGCTGGCATATATCTATCGGACGATGATAGCCCGTCGCCTCCGCAAGTGGATATTGAACAACACAGTGATGGGACCCCTCACACGGAAAACCCTACAACACTAATGCGAAGCCATTCCGATCTGTCTTCAATGTTTCCTGATTGCCATCCGACGGTATCAGCTCACGATACTCGTGTTCCGGAGCTTGTGGAAGAAGCGAACCCGGCGCCTGCTGCCAGGAGAACCCAACCCAAACCGTTCCGGAAATCGTACTCTGATACAACCGCTCTGCGTAACGCGGAACAAACCCGTCATGGGCCATCTTTACCCGTTGCTACTAGACGGCCGGCGAGAACAGAGCCGATCCATGAATCCGACAAAGGTCCTTGGACAGCCGAAGCTTGGGATTTCTTTGACTGGTGGCCGCCGGGGCACCCGAAGCCTTTATGAAGGATTTACAACATTAAAGTAACGATTTATGAAGCGACATATTCCGGATTTTACTGTTTCATCAGTATGTATATTCACCTGTATAGATTAAATAGAAGCGGAACGTGTCTTAAAGATATGAACATAATAACACCAGATATGAATTAATTCAAGTACGAGTAAATACACAGGTAAATTTGGACGAGCCTGCCAGAACACCTTTAGTTGACCCCATCTCCTTATCTACCCAAGGCGACCTGCCTATCCTCTTCTGACCAATATCCCTGAGATGTAGGGCATGGTTGACCACGTGAAATTTTGCTTCAGGTCAACCTTCGCCCACCCACCATCGTGATCTGCCGCTTTCCGCAGATACCCTTCAGTATCCCGGTCGAGACGACAGTTACCGACAAAGAAACTATAGCCCATCCACATATAGACAGACTGCATAAACCTCGCGAGCAAACTGCCGCCTATTGTCCGCGGAAATCGGTTACCAACATGCTCGACAACAAGAATTTGGCCACCAGGTCGTAACATCGAATACAAGTCCGCAATTGTCTTCTCAGGATCCGGTACGGAGCATAGAACACGAACACACACGATAGTATCGAAAATACCTTCTTGGCCGACGACTGTATCATCGATCTGCACGCCTTGCTTTTGAAGAGCGCTGATAAGCTCTTGTTTTTCGACGCTAGCTGGCACGATGTGATATTTCCCATCGAGCCCGTTTGAGACTGCCCGCTTCTGGAGCTGGGCATGTAGTCCAGCGCATGGCTCCGGCCCATAGATTTCCGAGATGTTCGCGGCTGGCGCGACAAAAAAGGGCATTTGTGAGCCTGTGCCGGGCCCAATATCCAGCACAACGCCGCGAGCTTGGGCGAGTAAAGGCGGGATCAAAGTCGACGAGCCGATGAGCTCCGGAACGATTTGCTTGTCCCCCTCGTTTGGTGGCACGGATAAATTGACCCAGAATCGACCAAAGGCTTCATCTTGAACCTCGCTAGACCGAAGAATGGGTGCTAGTGGTTGTTTCCGTTTGAAGATCGTTTCAAACACCACGACTGCGTAGTCTTGGGTTTCACTGTAGTGTTAGCTTCGACAAACTGGAATCATACTTTTGCTTTAAAGAGATTGAATACATTTGGATGCCGAGAGAAGCAAAAGGCCAGGTATTGCAAGGCCTTCGAAGTACTCTCGGTATGTGCATGTCTGGGGATCACTGGATTCGGCCATCTCGAGTTTTCTTTTCTTTTTTTTTTTGAAATCTGTATTTCGAAATTTGGTTAAGTGCAAGTTCCATGTTGATGTGCGGTTTATAGTTTGAGGAACAAAAAACGATCGTGGGCCGCTATGCCGTTCCGAGTATTAGTCCAAAGTCAAATACATGCATGACATTTCAAAAATTGTCACGTATTAAAGATTCATCTAGAGAGAACGTGTCAAAAATTCTAGATCCCAGATGTAAATCATTCATGCGGGACAGGATGCTGAAGACAATTCAGCATTCGAGCGATCTATCAGGCGAAACGAATGTCGGAATCTTTTTTCCTTGGCCAGGCCGAAATCCTTGGAACATGAGTACTATCGTAAGCCTCGAGTAAAGATAATTGAAGAAAACAGATTACATCGATGATATTGATAAGTGGTGGTATGTATATACGCCGACTCAATGAGGGACCTTCAGCTGTCTCAAATTCAAACCCAACGTATACCCCAAATTGAATGATGTGTCGGCTTTCTGTACAATCCTCGTTGCCAATTTGCGCCGAACACGTGCAAAAAAGACAATAATAACACAAAAACACGAGGCAATAGAATCTTAATTTGACAAAGATTAAAAAGTAACAAAACGAATAGTAGGAGATTTTAGTGAGCGAGTGACGGCCGTTTTCAATTGCGAGACAGTCTTGAATGTAACAAGGTTCCCAGCAGTCTTTCAAAATTCAACATTGAAAAGCAACTTTGCAGGAAAAGCGTTTGAAAAGGTCAGAAGTGGCGATTCCAGGATTGCTAGATCACCATCAAAAATAAGGGCAAGGAATATTAATAGTGGCAATATGAAAAAAAGGAATGGTAAGATATGGGATCTAAAAAAGGAAGCATAATTTAATATGCTGCAAACAGACCAACTCCCAAACAAGACGACTAGAGCTGCGAATGATGCCAAATTAGACCAAAATAACAAAGGGAACTCGTTGACCAATATAAAGAATTGGTCTGGCGCTGAGGCTTTTTGTCGAGACTGGAGGAATAATAAAGGTTTAGTACACTATGGCTTTAGGTGTCGAGTTGAGAGGTTAATGATGATGAATGTGATCATGCGAATGCGATAATCGTTTCAAACCGGGACTAAACCGGCTGGTTCTCGACAGGGAACCAACGTCGTGCTTGCCTATAAAAAATTATCAGACATAACCACTCAACTTGTGGTAGATATGAAAAGTTAAACTTACCATCGCAGCACGCACGAACATTCTCTAAGCGATCTGCTTCACGCTCCTGACGCTCGATGACCTGTCGTAGGTCCTCCGCGCTATCGTGTTCAGCATTATAGTTAGCGAAATCTTCTTCGCTGGGAATCGGAGCACGTCTGCCTCTGATGCTTGCGAACGATCCTCGAACGGTAGCGTTCAGGACGCTGCTTAGACGAGAAGAGGTACTTTGGTTGCGAATAGTTGCGTGTTGCTGTGGGCTTGGTGCGGGCGACACACGGCCAGGTGTCACTGGAGGGCGAATCGACAACGACGATGTCGCCCGTGGCTTGGAAGTGTTCGTTTTGACGCTGTGGTAAGAGGAAACGGACATTCTCGGGCCCGTTTGGCGTGAGTGGCTTCGAAGACCAGGATTGAATTCTTCCACATCCTCTGCAGTCATCTCAAGCTCTCCTGTTTGTCGCTCATCATCGGTTCGCAGAAGAAGGTATGACAAGGCGTTGAACCATGTTTCGTGTCTTTGACTTGTGGTAGCTGTAAACCGTATGCGACGTCCAGGTGTAAGGACTTCGAGACTCTTGCGGTGCAAACCAGGTGGGTAAGGGTTGTCATCAGTGATCACCCGAACAGCTTCAATAGCAACGCTCTTTGCTCTGCTTTCATTTTTTCCGCCGTGAGACGGGTCCTGGTCACTCCAGTAAAGTGTGCGAGTATAGGGGTGGACCCAGAAGTAGCGACGATGTCTGGTGCTAGACATATCCCCTGTCACAGTCCTGCGTGTGTATTTCCAGAGATATTCACCAATCATAGTCTGAGTAATTGCCTGGATCATGCGTGGGTCTGTTCCGCTGGGTATACCTTGAGGCAAGTCATCTGGATGCATGTTGAACCGGACATCGAGCTCAGAGACAAACGAAGACAAGGAGGAACGTGCAGTCGATGTTTGGCTTTCACGTCTTGATCTAGACCGAAGCGAACCAGCCTGCGCAACACCTTCGTTTGGCGTTCGGGGGCGCTTGCTCGTTTTGTAAGCTGACGCTGGTGCAAGAGGAGGTCCCATTGTGCCCGTCACGCCCTGAGCATTTTGTGCTGCTGCAATGACCTGTTTGTGATCTGACGGGAGAGGTGGGTGTTGGCTCCCAGCAGAGCCTAGTCTAACACTATTGGCACTCCCAGGTCGTTTGAGAGTAGGTTCCATTGTCGGAACAGAGCTAATTTCGACAATGGGAGTTTTAGCCTTGGGTGTGGCACCAGGAGAGTTCAAGCTTGAATCAAAGCCAGACACCGAACGTGGTTCAGAGGGTGTAAATGGCCGGGCCGCCATACGGTCCATAAGCAATTGGTCGATTTGCTTCGAGGACAGAATAGTTTGAGCAGATTGGTCGGTATTCTCTATCGTGATCTTCTTGGCTTCACGGGAAGTACCGTTGCCAGAAATGTCACTCAAAGGCAAGGTCGGCTCAGCTGGCTGGTTCTCGAGGTCAACTCCACGAGAAGACTGGCTAGTGGCATCCTCCGAAATAAAGACAGTTGATGATTTCTTGTTAGGGGCGAGATCCAAATCATGGCCAGCTCGGCGTACAGCAGATGCATGCCGAGATAGCGGCTCGTCCATAATAGGGACTATCGCAACTTCAGGCTTTGAGATAACAGGCTCTTCGGGTAAAGTCTCTGTTGATTGAATAGAAGAAAAGGACAGCGGCGTGGGGGCTGGAGATGGCGATTTCTGGAAAGGAACAGGCTCTGTTTGTGTAGAATAAATCGATGAGATAGACAGTTCGAAGGTCGATTTAATGGAAGGCTCGTGCACCGGTTCAACAACAACAGGTTCCGGGATCGGTACTTTAGAAGCAACTGGTTCAGTCTGTTCACTGAGAATCGAGGATAGCGAAAGGTTTGCCGGTTTGGGTTGTGCGGCAACAACCACTTCACGTTCTGGCAACTTTGCTACCACTGGCTTTGTCTCCTGAGCGAATACAGTTGACAGTGTCAATTCACGGACTGCAGGGGCAATTGGCGTTGTTTCCTCTGCTTGGATTTTAGAGACATCCAGATGGCGTTTGACCGGAGTCCGGAACTCGTGAATCACATCCTTCTCATGGACTGCGGTTGATTCATCCCATATTGTCTTTGGCGGTGTTGGGACGGCTGCCACATGCTCAGAGTTGGGCCCGGCGGAAACCTTGGTAGGAGTATACTGGGTTGATGAGTCCACTGGAGCTGATAATTCTGTACCAGATAGCGACTTATTTTCGGATGTCTGTGCTGGTGTGGCTGCAACAACGACCTCAGGTGCCCAAGGTTCCGTCATTGTAGAAGAGTCCACCATCGTAGACTGCCGCGAAGAAATAGGCGTCTGAGAAACTTCCCTGTCCAAAATCACTGAGGTTTGAAGTGGTGTTGATGGTTGGGATAACATATGAGTTGACCGCGTGGGTGTTCCAAATTCGCCATCACTACCAGGACTTCCGAGTTCCTCTAGCTCTGCAAAGAGACTTTGACCCATGGGCACCGCACTCTCGTGCTTGAAGGAGCCAACGGGAGAGTTTTGGGCACTAGAATTGTCGTTGATTGAGGATGCCATGGGTGCCTCTCCAGACGGCCGTATGCGTCTGTAGCCAGGCCTATTATTGACTTTCATACGATGGCGTTGGGGTTGAGATTGCACGGGGGTGTGGACTTCAGCGGCCTCGTCATCGGAAGTGGACGCCGTGCTCATGAACGAAGATCTGTTGCCAGCCTTTGCCATGACCAGCTGAGATGGGACTCTTCGACCGGCCAGCATGCCTTGGCGAGGTGTTCCTCTATCCTCAGTTTCGGTCAGGTCACCGTTGCTATCCTCAGCCAGACTCTCAGCACCCGTCTGGAAAGCTTCGCTTTCAGTGGCAGTTTCTCGTTCATTGGCTGTTTCGAAAGCATCTTCAGCTTCAGTAGCAGTTTGGTAAACATCGCTGGCATCAGTAGTCTCTCGGGAGGGAAGGACTCGATATGACCCTTTCGATCGAACCGTCCGAGTCGGGCTTGCTTCGCTAGTGTGATCTTCCCAATCTGGCTCGTCTAAAGCGATCTCTGTGCGACCCCTTCGACCGGGACCAAGGAGGTCTGACCGAGGGAGAGGCTTCTTAAAAGTGTCCGGCTTGATCTTTTGGCGCTTCGCTCCACTTCCAGGTGCATTATTTTCACGTCGACGAGTCTCCAATTCGTCTCTAGCTTCCTGTAACATGCGCTTGAGCTCGATCTTTTCCGTCTTTTCCCGGTGAATGTTGCTCTTCAAATTTTGAATCATTCGGTGAGCATGACCAAGAGAGCTGCGGATTGTCTCTGTTTCAAGATGGCCGTGTCTTGGAGTCTGCTTGTTTGGCGACGGGGGCGGTGAATTGTCTGGCGTATCTCGCTCCGGCTCTGTATCATCGGTCTCAAATCGAACAGGCCTTGGCGTTTCTGCTTCAATATGCCGACTGCGCATTGATGCAACGGCCTTGGCAAGCTCTTGGTTTTGGCTTGTCAGTTCTTCAACTTTGGCTTGGAGAGTAAGTCGTTCTGCATCTCCACTGGTCAAGTTCCTGCGGAGCATGTGAGATTCAGAATCATGAGCTTTCTGTGCAGCAGCTTGTTCCTCCAAGAGCTTTCCATTGTTCTGCCTCAATTCTTCCAATTCTCGTTCGATTTTGCTCTTTTCAGCGGCTAGGGAACTCAGAGAACTGTTTAACTTGGTCTCGCGATCTTGAGAATCCTTGACAGTATTCAGAAGCTCGTGAGTTTGAGTTTCCAGGTTCCAGTTTTCATCTTTGTAGCGTTGTTCACTTTCATCTAGAGCACGGATTCGTTGTGAAAATCCCTCTGCCTCGAGTTCGAGTCTCGAAGTTTCCAAATTTGCAGCTTTCAATGCTTCTTCTCGTTCGGCTAGAAGTCCTTGCAGTTGGCGTACTTGCGCAAGAAGAGATGTCGAAATCTCGGTTGCAAACTCAATGTCGTGAACACGACCAGAGGGCTGGTTCCTTTGCTTTCGCGAAGGAACGCTGACTTTTGATGGCGATGCGCTGGCTTGGCTGGTGAATACGGCAGAAGCGGCCGGTGACTGGAAAGACTAGTTAGCATGAGCGCAATCACGAATTGATAGCATGCAGAATGTCGGCAAGGCATCCTTACGCGCAAATCAGTCATAGGAGTTCCTTCTCCGCCACTAATAGCTCGCTTTGGGGCTAGAAAAGCTCGTGCGCTTTCGCGTCCGATTTCGTTGTATTCTTTTTCTAGCTCAATGAGCTTTTGTCGCAGTTCAGGCCCGACTTCTCCTTCATCGCGCTGTTGTTCGACTTCTTGAAGTTTTTCGGAGAGTTCCTTTTGCTGGTTTATGAGTGCAGTACCCAGTTTGGAAGCCTCCTGAAGTCTGCGCTCGGTTTCGGCAAGATGCGCCTCAAGGGCTCGCTTAGCTTGAGAGGGCGACGATGCGTTTAAACTGAAGAGTTGTGTGTCGAAGGAAGAATACCGGTGAGGTTCTCGAGATCCGGCAGGTCCCTCCGGACTCGAAACGAAAGGGTCCTCCATGGTGAGGGGGTAAATGTTCACGT
Organism: Talaromyces sp. R2412; assembly: GCA_023626135.1. NCBI lineage: Eukaryota > Fungi > Ascomycota > Eurotiomycetes > Eurotiales > Trichocomaceae > Talaromyces > Talaromyces sp. R2412. The sequence continues at coordinate 220,457 of JAMAGK010000005.1, forward strand.
TCAGCAACCAGCGCGATAATGATCAGTCGCTGGTTCCTGACGTGAAGCTGGAGCCGAGACTTGTAATTCTAACAAGTGGCGGTCCGAGGTAGTAATACGGTATGCGCTGAGATTTTTTTTTTAATCTTTTTGTCGGTTTTGTTGTTTTGTTATTGATCGTCGAGAGGCCGTGATCAGGCCGCGCGCATCGTCCAGTTCGGTGCGCGTGCTGTTGCGGCGGGTTGACTGTGCGGCTACCGGTCTTGGCGCGAAGGACAACTCATACAAGAAAGGCGAAGGGAAAGGAGCGAACGAAGGGACGGTGGTGTAAGAGGATGAGCACCGCGACGGACAGACAGGCCTGTCGCACGTTCAGGCGACGACTGTTATCAGTTTGTTGACACCAGAACTGCGGCACATCAACAAATGGCGGATTGGTTTTGTGGAACGCGTTGTGGTTGGCCGTTGCGAGTGGGCGCGCACACGGGTCGAAGCCAGACCACAACACTAACAACTCTGGCCACGCGAGGAGCAGCGCCGGGGAAAGCTGGTAATACAATGGATGAACGACAAGGAAAAGAAGCAAAAACACGCAAGCGAGAGAGCGACAAAAGAGAGAAATCTGCTGCAACGAAGCCGAAAACACCTAAGATTCGACTTCGCCGGGCGGGGGGCACACGGGGAAGAAGAGAGGAAGAGAAAAGGAAGGCCCTGAAGAAGACGCAGGTTACCCGCAGAGCCTGAGCCTAAGCAGCAGCCCTTGCCCAGCACTGTCCAGGGCCAGAGTCATTTCCTTGCAGGCGTGCCCGTGCGGGACTGCGGGTATTGCAAACTCGCCGGCCCGTACTTTAATCCGTTTCTGTTACCATAATTACGGACGCCTTACTGCTACGTGCCTACTTAAGACTACTCACGAACACGAATAGGGTGAGGGCGTCTCATATTTTTGTGTTCCTGTTATCATCATCAGACTAGCATGGCCATATGCCTGGAAAACATATCTGCCGATTAATTTTTCGTGACCGCTCACGTGTAGCTGCGTAAACATCAGTAATCTCAGTACGGTACACGTTCTGGAAGTAAGCCGTGGCCTCTTTAATTGGCTGTAGCGTGCCAGATAAAACAGCGGTAAACAACGCTTTGCCCAAAGGGGGAATCGGCGCCAAGCGAGAAATTGCAGGATTAACCGCTAGTCCCGATTTGGAAATGGCCGCAGTCGACGTCTCGGCCCAGTCATGTGACGTCACGCGATTTGCTGCTTGCTAAGTAATCAATAGACATGCGCTAACCAAATAAAGCTAGCCCGCATATATCTTCGTTGCTCTTGATGCTTCTAGAATAGAGAATCGCCACAACCACACCAGCTACTATTACCCCAGTCTTGCGCCCAGAATCGCGGACTTTCATCGTTTCTTTGTCGCAAAAAAATGGCAGACGAGAAAACAGAAGCTGCGCCAGCCGGTGCCCAGCCCGATGTTCCCCAAGTGACTTTCAAAAAGCGCTCTGCCAAAGCCAAAACGAGCCTGCGCAAGAAGGCCGCGACGCCGCCTCCTGCAAATGACTCCGATTCCGATTTTACCTCCTCAGACGACGACGAAGGCCGGCGCATCAAACGACGCCGGAAGAATGCGACAGTGACAGCTTCATCCGCATCAAACAATGCCCTCCGCAAGACAGATGGTGACGCCGTCTACGCGGCTGCGGCGCCGCTCGTTTCCTCGAACGACGCTACGAAGCAGTCGAATTGGTACGATGAAACAGAAGAAAATAATGGGCTCAGCGCAAAGGAACTGCTGGGGAAAACAAGACCTTCGGCTGCTGCTCCATCAGCGGATGGCACGTACAGAGGCGCGGGGAGCTATCAATCGTTTGTTCGCAAGAACCCAGATGCGCCGTCTAAGCAGTTCGGTCCCATGAAGGCGGCGACGAATATACGTACTATAACGCTTACCGACATGGCTCCTGATGTGTGCGTGGATTACAAAAAAAGCGGATTTTGTGGATTGTTCGTATTCCCTTTTTCCTCCTCAAAAAGAGTATCTAGCTAACATCTATCACAGTGGCGATTCGTGTAAATTTGCCCACATGCGAGAAGACTACCAACATGGATGGGAACTTGACCGAGATTGGGAAATCAAAACCAAGGGCAAAAAAGTCGCCGGACAAACCGTGTCATCACGAGAGAGCAAGGACAAGGCAGGTGGAAACGACGATGACGAGAACGACGACAAATTGCTTGAAAGCATTCCATTTGCCTGCATCATTTGCGAAAATTCTTATAAGAACCCCATTATTACCAAATGCGGGCACTACTTTTGCGAGTCCTGTGCTCTACAGCGATATCGAAAAAACCCATCATGCGCTGCTTGTGGTGCCGGCACAGGTGGCGTCTTTAATGTGTCTAAAAAGTTGAACCATCTTCTAGAGAAGAAACGAGAGAGGGCGAGGAAGCGTCGGGAAGAGGCCATTGCCAACGGCGAGGATGTGGAACCTGGCGAGGAGGAGGCTATTGGCACCGAGTCCTAATTGGACTGCGTTATGTAAATGCATATATAGCATTGCCTACGATGCAAGAAGTTAATAGAGACATGCATTCATTGACCTTAGTATCCAGTTGCCCTAAGTAATAGCAAGACGAATACAAATTCATCATCTAAGTTACACAGCCACTCCTAAACTATCCCCTTTTATCAAAGTACTCCTCTACTCTCTCGATCAAATCCGCTTTCTTTCCCGTAGTAGAAAGTGATTTGGATGTTAAGAATTCTTTGAGGACTGGAAGTGTCAGCTTCGACAAATTCCCACTGTGATAGAGATTCAGCACATCTGCAGCCGGCTCACTACTCTCAGCCTTGATCTTTTTCGAGGGCTTCTCAGCCAGGGGTTCCGTCGCCTTTGGTCCTCTTTTAGCCAGCGTCGAGGTCTTTGGCTGTTCAGCAAACAGTTTACGATGCTGGTTTTCAAGTTCCTCGCCCCATTCCACGACATAATCACCCGCTCGCTTGTCGATTTGTCTGTACCTGGGTATGGTTTTGTCTTCTGGCTGTTCCGGCAAATCTTCGTCTAACGCGAGTGCCTGAAGAATACGATAATGCCATTGTAAAGACGGGTTCGGGTATTTCCGAGGATCGTACTGGGCTTTGGGAAGCTGTAGCTGCTGCACTACAGTCCTCATGTGATCGATCAATGGCTCCGGAGCTACTACCAGGTTTGTCTCGGGATTTTGTCGAATATCATCCGCAAAAGGCAAAGGCAGAATCCACATGCCTGGCGGAGAGGACTGAACATCGTTTTCGTCCATTCTCTCTGGGCCAGGGAGCATAGCGGCCAAAACAGGCGCCGCATTTCGTCGAGGAATAAACCATACAATTCCAATCTTTTGGTCTTGCAGTAGCTTCTGCTGAAGAGCCGAAAACACTCGGGTCGACCCTACAAAGTCGTCTTCGGATGGATAAATGAATGTGGGATGCTTGGTGGAGGCCCAGATTGGAAGCGATGATATCGGCTTAAACCCTATAATGCGAATGACTGGGTCGCCAAAATTGCGCAGCGCCTGCTGTTCTTCGATGGTGAAAGAGACTTGCTCCCCGCCAAATTTATACGCCTTGCGGATCTCTCCCTTTTCAACAGTGCGTGCGGTGTCTTCTGCCATTTGAGTTGTAGTGCCTTGTGCTATCTCGGGCTTTTCGCCGCCAAGCCAGATATAGCAGCTTCTAGCTGGCTCCTGCTTTTTAAAAATGAGGTACCCAGTGACTGATATCTTAAAATCAGGACTAAATTCCAGTGGGACATTTGAGAAAAGAGCCCGGCGAGGAACAGATTTCGAATTCACAGAAGACAGCAATGAATTCAGCAGCGAAATGCCATCGCCACCAGAGGTCGGAACCTGTGTCAAAGCTGGTGTTAAGGCAGAAGTTTGGGGATCGTTAGGGGTAGTTTCATAAATGATATCCTGGCCATTGTTAGTAACTTTCTCTCGACAATTGGTATCCCAGCTTACATCGTAAAATTTAGACCTATCAAAATCGTGATCTACCTTGGAGATAGGAAACAACTCAATAGTCACCCCAAGATCGTACAAGTCCTTGGCTCGAACCGTAGCGGCAGAACGCATCGCACGGTCGGTTCCATGTGGATTGTCATTGTCTGTGACTATGAAAAGTCTCCGAGAAAGAAAGTTGGAAGCCTTGGATGTGAATATTTGATTGGCACAAAAGAGCACATTAGCCATTGAAACCTGTTCTTCTGAAGGGAAAAGGATGTCGGTAACCGCATCTTCCTCATCTTCTGCCATTGCGCGTAGCTTTTTTACGTCGCTTGCATCAGGTATGTCAAGGTCGGTGAACAGGTAGCAATGGGGGTAGGCAAGGTCCCCTCGGCTGTCTTCATTCTCGGTATAGAATTTTGACGCTTTCGTTCCAAAAAACAGAACGCCCGTCATATCTTTTGGGTGGGATATTATGCGCTGTTGCATCAAGCTGTAGGCGCATTTGAGAGCCGCTTTTGCTGGAGACTCTGGTGGCTGTGTGTCTGATGCTGCCGGCCGGGCCTCCAGCATTGAATCGCTGACCTCGATGGCGAAAAGAACGGCATCTTTGACGGATTTGTAGCCCTATAAGTGAAAAAAAATTAAAGCAATTAGCAGTCGTCTTTCTGTTCAGACACAGTGCGCCGGCATACAGCGTCATCGATCTCCTCCTCTTCTTGAAAAGCGTCTTCGTCCGGTGGCGGGTAATTTTCAGCCATCTCAAAAGGCTTATTGCATCGTCTCTTCGTGAATCATGAAATCAGCAGCGAGCGACCGAGCAAATTAATATGGAAGATCCCCATCTGCTGCCTCGTCTGCTGCCTGGAGCTGCAGCTGCACGTGCTTTCCCCATGACGCGAGACCGGCCGCCCGCCGGACGCGAAGTCACGTGAAGCGGAGATAATCTTTGACCCACAATTTGAGTAGAGGACCAATCGTGTCGCGACGTCGGTTAAACAGGGCTACGGTCTATATGTATCCTTCCTTCCTTCCTTTTTCTTTCAAACTTCCAGAAATCGACGCGAGTACTCAAGATGGCATTGGAAGCCTCTGTCCTATTTTAAACCAACATTTGAAATTTAACGTACATACATTCTCGGGCATTCGTCTGATTGGTATCTTCTGGTAATTCTGAATTCATTGTTCGACATATATTTCCATCATGAATTCGACCTCGTGGATATCAAGGAATGGTCAAACATTATACCACGAGTTGTCCTGCCCCTCTCCCTCCACTATGCTGCTTGTGTAATCGGTGAAAAGCACTTGCGACAGATCATCGGACAGAGAGAATCCAGGGCTGAACAATTGCTCCCAAGAGCTGAAATCCCGAGACTCACTATTTTGCATGAATTCATTGCCCGGGATGCTCGCAACGGAGGTGTCTGGAGTGCATGCCGCAAAACTAGACATCATCCCGTCTGTTGATTGCCTGTTAACAGTTTGGTCCTGAGGGGTAGGATGCTGATCGGCATCATTCCGTCTGGTAGTCGACTCGTCGTTTCCCTTGTTGATGAGGATACTTTTTGCACGGTCGAACAGTCGATACATAACGCCCGCGCTCCAATACGTATCGCGCAAGCTGGACAAGAGCAACAAGCAGAGCTGGAGCCTATTCTGACTGAGGCTGGCTTGTAGCGGGGGGCTCCATTTACAGTCAAACAGGTGGATTTGCATGGCTGGAATCAACGAGGTAATACTAATGAGCCGTTAGTCACGTCTCCCAAAGCGTTTTACACACATACAACATGGGTTTGATGAACTTGACGGCATCCATCTCGACTATTTTCTCGACAATGCTGTTGGTCGTCGATGCTGCCGTTCGCACTCGCCTCTGCACCATCTGCTGCCACGCGGCCGACGAATTGTCAGGGAACGAACCAGGTGCATTCAGATAATAAGGTCGGTAGAGAACGGCTACGCTGGCTCTGGAAACGAGACGTCAAAAAGCAAAGAAGACATATCCCAGGGAGGCAGACGCACTGGTAGAAGAGTTGCAGGTGGTACTCGTGCAAAAGGAGGATATTACTAGTCTCTTGAATACCTCCTGTTGTACGTGGCTGGCAGGCATCTAGATCCGCAGCTAGCTTATAAATGTCCTCAACTCCAGGTCTGGGGCCTTTGAGGCGATAATGCGTGCGTAGGATGCGGCCGAGAGCAGCGCTGACCCTGACGAGCTGCACCCACATTTCGGCGAGACCGTCGACCCCAGGAGGAATGAATTCACGGGTTGCGTGTGCAGAAAGCATCTCAAGCTCATCCAGAAGGTCTTGCGTACACGGGAGAGCTGCGTCGCAGTCTTCATCGTGAATCCGCATTGGCCGTCCTTTGGCAAGCGAGAGCCACCGGTCACGCACCACACAAGTCCACCACAGACGGCATGTAAGGCGCTGTCGTTCCTCGGACAAGACCTGATTTGAATGCCTTGATTGCGCCTTGTTGCAGCGATGTATTCCCATCCCCTGCGCCAGCGTCACGGCGGTGCCAACCCAATACCAAGCGCCGGTGTGATCTTGGGCATCCGTATACCAGAAGCTCATCAACAGGACCGACTGGATCAGAGTGATCTTGTCTGTGCCGTGGTCAAGATCGTAGAAGCACTTTTATGAATCAGCAACAAGAATCCACTCTTTCAACGAAGCACACACCTTTGCCCTCGTGTACATGGCTTTCTTCATGGCCTTCCGCGACGGAAAGCCTGCTCGGTGCAAAATGTCCACTTCGACGAACTATCTTAACATGAGCGCACATTACAGCATATTTTCAAACAAACCTACATTGGTAGCCGCCAGAAACATGCTCCACAGTAGCAAGGGATTGATATTCTGGCATCTGTTCTCTACGTACTCGTTCAGAAATGCCGACGCTTCCACAACTGGTAGGAAGAAATGCACATGGCAAAAGTAGCAGCGGACCAGCTCGTCACAGACATCTGGAGGCAGCGAGGAAAGTCCGCCCTGGTGACGGATATATTCCAGTTCGTGCGGCTTGTGAGCAGTACTTGTGTTGGATGGGTTAGGAGCAATGCTGGCAGATGGCTGGTATGCTTCTTGCGGCACGCCAGGATGGCAGAGCTCGTAGACGGACTCCCGTGGGCTACGAGGGTCACCTAAACATGTTACATCTTTTTGCTCTTTAGAGATAGATGGTTATAGCTTACCGATATAAGAACACGCGCTGTCGTCTGGCAAAACGCCTTCTGCATCCGTCGTCGTTGTGTCTGCGGCATCGGCAACCTCTGACTGCAAGGTCGTCTCTTGCACGCCCCGTCGCGACAAACGCGGCCTTTCTCTTAATCAGCCAAGATTCCACGAAATATTGGGGAAGCAGGGATGAAGGGTGTCCTTAACTGACCTATGCTTTTTCCGCGGCCGAATTTCGCAAATGCCGTCCTCGTGTCGGCAATTCGTACATGGCGCGCCGGTTTGGGTCACGTCACACCGTATCTTGCGGCTGTTGCAATTGCTGCATGCAACACGCGAACGACCTGGCTTTTGAGAAGTGTTATCGTGGGCCATTACGGTGGTTGGTAGTGGTACATGATGGTTGATGGGTGAAAATTGCCGCGGGAGAAATGCATGGGCGTTGCCATAGTCTTCGCCGCGCCGGCTCTTTCGGCAAATTCGACTTTCTCTTCCCCCGCAAATACCAAGTCGGAAATCTGGGGAAGCAAAAATGTATTTCGTTCATTTAACTCGAATTTGCCGAAAGCAAAAACCTCGTGATGACAGCTGCCTTTAAAAGCCGGCACAATGCCAGCTGGTGACTTCCTCATCTTGGTGGTCAATTGAAATACTGACTGATTGATTGATTACATCCGGCACCGATATGGATGACTCTATCCGACGTGTCGAGAAAATCGACCTAGAAGAGGCCGAAAAGGCTGAAGAGATAGAGAAGAAAGACGAGATGGAGTTCTCACCACAAGAAGAGAGACGACTTGTCCGCAAGTTAGACCTCTGGTTAGCCCTCCTGTCTTACTTAGCACGAAAAAAACCCTGACTGACATAAACAGGATCGTCCCGCTGATGATGGTCACGTACACGCTGCAGAGCTATGATAAAGGCATTATGAGTGCCGCCACACAGTTCAACTTCAATACTGATCTGGGTCTGACGACTGTGGTCGGACACGAGGCAGACGGGACGCCCATCACGAATAACCAGCGCTACTCAAATGCATCAATGATGTTCTACATTGGCTACCTGGTCGGCACCTATCCGATGGTGTACCTGGCGCAGCACTACCCGACCTCGCGGGTGATATCGCTTGCTACTATGCTCTGGGGCACCGTAGTTATGTCTACTGCTGGATGCTCCAACTATGCAGGAATCATGGTCAATCGTTTTATGCTGGGTCTGCTTGAGTCCGCCGTCGCGCCTACGTTTACCGTCTTGGTGACCTTTTGGTGGACACGCGAGGAACAAGCCCTCCGTATGGGGCTATGGTGCTGTTGTGTCGGCGTCGCAACCACTATCTCGCCCTTGATCAACTATGGACTCGGTCAAATCCATAGCTCGCTTCTTCCATGGAAGCCTATGTTCCTGATCCTCGGTGCCGTCACAACCCTGTGGTCCGTCGTTCTTTTCTTTACTCTTCCGGATAGCCCCCTCACAACAAAAGGACTGAGTGAATCGGAGCGCGTAATAGCCATCCGCCGCTTGCAGAAAAACCAGGCGGGTACAATCAGCCATGTCTTCGACAAGAGTCAGTGCCTTGAGGCGTTCCGCGACTACAAGACGTACAGCTGCACGCTAATCGTTCTTTTGACGGGTGTTCCTTCGGGAGCAATCGGCACATTCGGTACAATAGTGATCAACGGCTTTGGGTTCAGTCATTTTGATTCGTTAGCGCTGACTTGCCCCATCGGGGCTATTACCGCCCTATCGATTCTCCTAGTTGGGTATATAACTCGAAAGTGGGCTGGCACTCGCTACATATGCATTGTGGTGTGCGCACTTATCTCAATCGCGGGTACTCTGATCTGCTGGTTTGGACCGCGCAATAACAAGGGTCTTCTATTTGCGGGCATCTTTCTCATTGCAGTCCAGGTCGCCTCTGGGGGGTTGGCTGTTTCTCTGGCTGCATCCAACATCGCCGGTCACACTAGTGAGTCCCTTGCTTTCACCATAGCGAAATGACTCACCATAAGCTAATAATCCGCAGAAAAAACTACTTGCAGTGCTTCCACCTTTGTTGGCTACTGCATTGGTAACATCATAGGGCCTTTAATATTTGGCGCGTCACCGGGACCACTATATCGGTCCGGCTTCATTGGAAGCTTTGTGTGTCTGTGTGGTGTAGTTGTCACTGGCACTGTTACTTACTTTGCCTTGCGCAGGGAAAATGCAAAGAGGGACAAGATTTCAAGAAGCAGACAGACTGGTCAGGCTCACTCGATCGAGGAGAATTTGACGGATATGCAAAATGAAGAGTTCCGATATGTATTGTAGAGACTTACATTTGTAATATCCGGAATGATTTAGTGTACATAATGGTACGTGGCTCAATGTCTTTCCTTGAGAATTATCATAGCATTGGATTTTGATACATATGTATCTATAATCGATTAATGAGAAGCCAAACACCCGTTGACATAGTCAAATATTACAATCAATGTTTGACAGATACATAGACTCATTCACGGGTATAAAGCTATGATTTTTTACTCACTTCAGCCGCATATGCCCCCCGCAAGTGCAAGCGGAACGTCAGCAAAAAATTACTGTTGGATTTTTCGGGCAACCGGTAGCTTCGGTAAATTCGGCAATCTCAGCTCTCGCCGGATCGAGGATGGACTGATATACACCCCACTGTACGTACGGACATATTTAACGCCTTGGCGTCACTTTCTTAAATCCTGTTGCATCAAACTATCTATTATAATACGTCGAATTATTATATAATTTCCAAAGAAGACACTTGCGATGCAACGGTACAACATGGTTGTTACTCTTCTCCTAGGGTTGGCCGGCTTAAGTGCTGCAACATGCGGCCATTCTCTGCCCTCAGTGAACTCCATTGGACGAGTCTCGAACGTATCCATTGAAAGCGGCGGACTCAATCGAAGCTATCTCGTGTCAATCCCACCCTTGTATAGCCCACATATTCCATCTGGCGTCATTTTCTCCTTCCACGGTGGCGATCGTACGGCCGAGGATCAGCTGCAGCTTGATCAATTGACCAATCCGAAGTTTAATACCAAGCATATTGTAGTATATCCACAGGGTGTAAATGTATGTAAAATACCCTTTGGCATCGCGACTTGTTCTACATAACACCGTATTTTTGCTGATTATTGCAAAAGGAGAAGTGGCAAGGCGTACCCAACGTTACAGTCAACGACGTCCATTTTACCGCCGACGTGCTGGACAAAGTCAAATCAAGCTACTGTATCGACGAATCTCGTATCTGGGCCACTGGGAAGTCTGATGGAGGCGGTTTCGTCAACGTCCTTGCCTGCGACGCTGACATGTCTAAGCGTATTGCAGCGTTTGCGCCCGTTTCAGGCGCATATTATGTTGACACACTGCCCTGCGCGGCATCGACTGTGAACATACCCTGCAACGCAGCACGATCAGATATCCCTTTTTTGGCTTTTCATGGTGGCAATGACACGACAATTTCATATACGGGTGGTGAGCGCAAGGACGAATGCCTGCCAACCATCCCCCATTTCATCCAAGACTGGGCAGCGCGAGACAAGCTGGACAGCAGCAAAAACATCACGAAAGCTACAGCCCCAAACACGGTAACATATTTCTTTGGTCTTACTGGGCTTGTACGTCTTGTATATGATTCTGTGATCGGTCACGACTGGCCCAGCACAATCCCGAATGCGGACAACCAGGAGCCTGGTCATCATCCGGCAAGTTTCAATGCGACTCCGATTATATTGGACTTTTTTGACCAGCATTCATTGTGGCTGGAACTGTTGTAATTCATTGCCGATCCATTCCCTGATGTCGTGGTGATTTCGGTAATTAGCTATTTAGCCGAGTTGGCCGATTTGCCGGCCACCTCAACAACGCATTATTATGTATCGCCATATAATTCCTTCTCTTAATTAAAGCACACTGGACTTTGAAATTTCCATAAACGTTTAAACAAATTACAAGAAAATGACAACACAAGCTGTTAACGGCCTAGAGCCGCGATTCTCTCTCCCGCCAAGCACACCACTGTCAAGCAAGACTGAACTGACGATCGGCGGAATCAAAATCTACATTTATGGACTAAATGAAGTCCTTCCTAGCAGAAATGGACAGATCGCCGTGCTATATATGGCGCATAACCGAACGCGTACATATCGCGTCATGGAAGAAATGGCCCATGAGATCTTGCATCGATACCGAACGGATACGAGGAAGGGTAAACCGCTGGGATTAATTGCCGTGACGATGAATATGAGAAATCACGGAGATCGAGAGGTGGACAGTCTCTTTCATACTTGTTTATTGTTTATCTCTTCTGACTGTTGTGTTAGATTTTCCCTCCAGCAAATAAGACTTGGGAAGACGGCAACGAGAACCACGCGTCCGTCAATTCTTCTTATCATGCTGGTATACGTACTGATGATACATGTATAGAATGGACTTGACGTCCATGATTTCTGGGTCTGCTCAAGACTTCAAGCTTGTCGTGGACTATCTTCCCTGTTATCTCCCCCAATTTGGTCGATTTTATAACATCATGGCGGGCGTATCCCTCGGAGGACATACTGCCTGGCGCATTGCCTCTCTGGCAGCTCCTGGCCAGTTTCATGCATATGCAATGGTTGTCGGATGTCCTCAACTCACCCCCTTATTGCTCAGTCGACTGGGAATTGATTCATCTACTGCCGGGACAGAAGACAGGCAGCATGACACGTTGAACTACGATGACTTGGAACTAAGCATGACACCGGAGCAGCGGCGCCGATGGCCGCGCCCTCTGGCAGAGATGATTTACCGAGATGACTGCAAGGTAACAAACCAGTTTCCCACAAATGCGCCGTTGCTGTTATGCAATGGCGTATGCGACACATTAGTGCCCGCAAAGTATACAGCTGCGTGGCTGGAAGAGAGACGGAGCAGGGAAACACCAGGCAGCGAGCAGGATGTCACTTTTTATGTGCAGGAGAACACGGGACACAGCTGTACTAAAGAGATGGTTGCCATGATGGCCGGGTGGTTGAGGGATATCCTCGATCTTGACACTCCTCGATCGACATTATAGTCTCACTAGATACGACGTTTTGTTTACAGTTAAGAGCAGAAGTATAATATACCCTCTGGGTTTTCTTTTCATTAAGTATTTGTTCGTCTTGTTTCTCGAAATGTATGTACAATTACCTAGCGCTTCACATGGTAGTTGATAAAAAACAAACGACTATCATGCACTTTCTTCTCTCAGCATTTATTGCACACATGTAAGCACTTTGATCATGTGCTCTCAAAACTCAAATGATGAATCAGTCCAAATATTCTATGACTATTAGCTATAATAAAGCGTCCTTGTTACTCACTTTTTACAGAACTAAGCATTGATGATGGGAATGTTACGGTCCAGATAGCCACTCCATGTTGGCAAGGTCCGCTTCCAAGGGGTATCGGAAGAGACTTGCAGGTCCTCAATAGCACTTGCATACTTGATGAGCGTCTTTTCTGAGAACGCTGTTCCCATGAGTGCCAGGCCATATGGCATCTTCGACTCCTTGTTCGTTCCGGCAGGAAGCGTAATCATTGGATATCCCGCCTGGGCCGCGATCTCATACGTGGGACCAAAGTCGGAAGGCACCAACAAAGCAGTCAAATTGCGACCATTAAAGTGCAATGCTGCGTCGATGCCATCTTCCCGGCTGGTGCGTTGGCAGTAGCTCAGCGCTTGCCAGTACGTCTCATTCATGATACCTTTAGTTGCCAGAGATGCAAAGAATCCATCTTGGCCGGAAGCAAACGCCGGGTTTACCCCTGGAAGGCCACCCTCGCTTCCAACGTTGTCGATGTTATACTGCACCAAGTCTTCGAGTGAGCGCATGTTCGTGTTGTTTAGTTCGGCAAGGTAACTCTTGATGTTGTTGTAAAAGTCCACCTTTACGTACGTATATTCCGATTCGTTAGGGTATCCGCGATGAGTCCCATAATCCCAGTCCCATCCTTGGGGATTAACGATATCTTTGTAGTACGGAAGTTCGGTTCCGTTGATAATGGTGGCCCCGGCTGAACGAATCAAATCCAACAGCTCCACGAGCTGAGAAGTTTGTGCCGGATAGTTGTACTGCCAGAAAGACAACCACGGAAGTCCGAATACGGCGCCCTTTAGCGCAGACTTGTCTGTTAGAAATTGGGCGTAACCTCCATGAGGAGTTTTGCCCTCCTGGGCGAAGGTGTAGTTGTCGCGCGGGTCCACGCCATAGATGGCATCTAAGACGTATGTTGCATCACGGACCGTCTTCCCAAAGCAGCCGACAGAATCTTGGTGAGTTGACTCGGGAATGACACCATCTCGAGACGTCAGGCCGACAGTGGGTTTGATCCCGACAATGGCATTTCTTTCAGCAGGGTTAATCACTGGGGAAGTTAGTCTTGCCTGGTAAAAGCCAGCTCAATAGCGACATCTAGAGACTCACCACTGCCATCAGTCTCGGTTCCAAGCGTAAAAGGCACCTGATTCGAGGCGACTGCAACGCCAGAACCCGAGCTACTCCCTCCAGGATTGACAGTAAGATTGTACGGATTGCGGCACTGGCCACCCCGTGCAGAGTATCCTTCAGAATAGTCGTTTGAGCGCATGTCCGCCCACTCACTGAGAGCCGCCTTGCCTAGCAATACCGCACCGGCCTTACGTAGACGATACACAACATGGGCATCACGAGGGACTATGGATCCAATTAAAGCCCAACTACCGGCAGTAGTTTCCATTTTATCCTTACTGGCAATATTGTCTTTGACCAGAAAGGGAATTCCGTGCAGGGGCCCTCGGACAATTCCCCGCTGGCGCTCAGAGTCCAAAGCTTCCGCAATCTCCATTGCATCGGGATTGTATTGTAGGACAGCGCTATAATCGTCAGCAGCCAATACTTTTTGGACAATATAGGCAATTTACTTCAGATACGGCTGCAACTGGTAGATTCGTTCAGAGTAACACTCGAGCAGCTGGACGCCAGTCAACCTACCCGACTTTAATTCCGCCTGGATTTCACTTATGCTAGCCTCTTCTAATTTAAAGCCATTGCAGAGGCGCATGGGAAAAAGGTCGGCGCCCGTAGTATTCAAATAAGGAAAATCAAATGGATATGGCTGGTCGTCGATTTGCTGGGTGACTACAGTATCGGTACTGTTGTTACTGTCGAGTGCACTGGTCGGGGCGGGCAAACTCCAAGCAGCTGCGACCGCAGCCAGAAGAGAAAATGCAAACGACGGCATTATTAAAAATTGACAGGAACCCGGTACATGAAGAAAAGACAAAGAAGAATAAGACAGCATGCGACAGATTTAAGAGAGTAAAAGAGATCTAGGGACATAGACGGGATTAATCGTAAAAGGTACGATACTAGTGCGTGTAACAGAGACTAATTAGCTTCGGGAATCTTGGGGGATCAGGGGATTCCGCATGTAAGAATGCATATGAAATGGAAGTTCTTAGCATCTTAACATTTAGATGAGATATATTTAAACTATTTCTTTTTTTTTTAAATGGAGACTACACAATTTTTTTATACAGAAGTAAAAAAAACACACAAGTATATTTGTTTGGTACCAAAAACACCTCGTTTGATAAGTACGTAATTATGGGGTCCCAAGGGGCCTTACTGGTTGCGGCGGTGACATTGCGGCGTCGTGCCATTAGAGCCAGTAGACACGGCCCCACACGGTGATCTGACCCACTATTTCACCACATAGGCCAATGATAGCTAGGTACAGCTCCACTAAACCCAACTTTAATTTTGGTTGTGTTCTTTGCTTGGTGAGACAAAGGAAGTATAAACAATTTTTCATTCGAGGGTTCGATGCGAGTCCGGAGTGTAATTAAAGTAAACGTACAAAGAAAATATGATTATATACGTAACTAGGACACACTGCTTAGGGGGAAAGCGGTCTCGCATTGTTGAGGGCTTCATATTCTTACTTATCTACTCTTCGCATTTTCTTCGTAAATGATGACAATCCACTCACACGCAGAGCAAAGAAGTCGACGGAAAATATTTTACAGATACGTGCAGTGCATGGAGAAATACGCCAGCTTTTCCCGCTGATATAGTCTCGGCGCAGGCGGCTGGGCGCATTCCCTCTGGTATCAGCATGGTGTATCTCGCCCAGTCGCGAGATCAACCTGCAAAAATCTCCATAGTCTTTGTCAGTGCCTTAACATTTATGCTTGTCGCTGCTCGGTGTTACGCCAGGCTTTTTTTAGTCAAGAAGTTTGGTTTGGATGATGCACTGGCCGTTTTCACCATGGTAGGTTGCTCTGCATTCGAATCCTAGGTTGACGCATCCTGACACGTGCGCACGTAGCTCATATACACTGCAATCATTGCGCTCTGCATTGTCTTGATTGATCTAGGCAGTGGCCGACACATCGAATACATCCAATACGTCCTGAGTCTATCTCAGGTAAACAATACCGAAGTCCTCGACTTTGTCATGCATATCCTATACACGACCGCACTCTTTGTATGCCGCCTTTCCGGTCTGGCATTCTACCAGCGTCTTGCATTACATCAGATTAAACTATCGGCAAGTATTAAGATCGCTAGCGGATTTCTAGTGCTTGCATATCTGGTTCAATTTTTCCTCCTTCTGTTTCACTGTGTCCCTGTTACTGGTCTCTGGCCTTATGCCTGGCAGCCGGAAATCAAGAGCATCACTTGCATTACCTGGGGTGAGGTATATTTGGTCAACTCGGGGCTGTCACTGACCTGTGACCTAATCATGCTGACCATCCCGTCCATGTTGATATACAGGTTGCGGGTGTCGCCAAAGAAGCGGCTCCAATTGTCTCTCATATTATTACCCGGAGTCTTGTCAGTCTTCTTATCTCCATATTATTTTTGTTTCTAGCTTTCAGAATTAACATTGTGCGATTGGTAGTGTGATGGTCATATCCTGCTTCCGCGTATACCTCGTCGCAATTGGTCAGTGGGCCGCCGACGGCAGCTGGGCTTACGATACGATGCTTGCGATCGAAACATCTGAGATTGGTGGCACGCTCATTGCCTTATCCATTCCAGTTCTTAAACCTCTCTTCGAATCGTGGTTCTCGCGTATCAAGGCATACTCTTTAAGTTCTGGTAGCCCTGTCCGAACTTCAAGTGGAGTGCAGCAAAAGGACTCTGGTTACAAATCCGATCATAGCGTGCAACTGAACGCTTTGAGGCATAAACCCTATCAGCATTTTGAATCCGACTTATACCATGTGAATATCGCCGTCGGTAGGAATCATGGTTTTTCTACTCAGGCATCAAGAATGAAAGATATTCTAAGAAACGATAGGTCCTCTGATAATTTCATGATAAATGAGGATTTGGTTGACAAAGGAAGAAACTCCACAGCTAATAATGGCATTGTTACCTTGGGGCCCCTTAGATACTGAATTGCGGAGAAATTTACAATTGGCTCTTGGTTTGCTGAAGGTTGCATGATATCAGTGGGTTAAATCGATTACATTAGCACATATACTATACAGCTAGAGCCTTTAGTTCCAGTCAATACACACCAGTCATTGTCAATTGATTTTACGACATGTCAAATGCGTACAGACGATAGAAGTAAGCGGAAAAGAGGAGCAAAAGAATTTTTGGCGCCAATGGTAAAGACCATAGATATTTTACCGAAGAGGCTAAATTTTTTATGGCGGAATCGTCAAGAAAATCAGCCTTCTACTCTCAACCCTAAGGCCACACGCAGAATGTTGCCGATATCCGTTGACCCGTTATTGGCAAGTCCGCCGTGACAGTCCTTTAAGTCCTCCCAATCTCGCAAGTGTTTATCAATAATCTCATCCAGTTTTGACACATTTAGGATCTCCGCTAGGTGCCAGTGTGTCTCAAGAAAGGCAGGATGAGGAGGTGGGATTTCTCCTTCTCCATTGTCACTTGGTGAGAATGTGATTGTCTTGTCTTGCAGAAATTTTTGAGCAACACTAGGACATGATCGGTATATTTTTATTGTGTAAACACTTGGAATTTCCTTTATTACACGCATATCTTGATTAGTAGATAGAATTGTTTTCAAAAGCAGCAGGATGGGGGTTTTTTTAATTGAGACTTACAGTAGGTTGAAATGTGATATGAAACTGTTTAAATGCTTTATGAATAATGTCATCTAAGCATATCATATTGAAGGGATCATTGATATTATCGGCATTCAGTCCGATTCGGTGAACATTTGGGAAAAGACGGTAAAGGGTTTCCCAGATGCTATCTGGAGGTTCCTGTATGTATGTAAAAAATTAGTATCTATGAGTTATTTGTACATCATACATGTGAGAATCTTCCCACCGAAGACGCTGTCCAATTTGCAAATGCAGATGGAATTATATGTGTGGCTTCAAGATATGCAAAATCAATACCATTGGGCCTTCCTTTTGCCTCCCACTCATGAAAGTCGATTAAACCTGTCACAACACATCGTCCCTTATCTCGTTTCAAGCATTGGCCTCGAAAATATTTATTGTGGGACTGCGTTTCGTTCATAGCTACGATATCAATGGTTTCCTCGCTATTGGAATACACGGACGGAGATACAGTGCCGCTACGAGAAATTGTTTTCACTGCCCTCAAGGATCAGTTTGCTGGGTTCATTGTTGAGTACTAGTAACCTGGATTTACTAGGATGTATCAAGCCAGTTATCAAGTGTTTAAATACCGCATATAAGTCATCATCTGTTGTTGCGCGGAGAATATCTCGTACTAGAGAATCACAGCCCGTGGGCGGTAAGTTGTCCATAAACGCCATGAATCCTGCCTTGAGCTTTTCTTCATAGCGACGGTTCTTTAACTGGTACTCTTCAATCCTCTGGATTGCTCTGTTTTGTTGTGAGATCCACGTTCCTCTGTCCATCAATGTTGACTTGCGGATATGACCGGGCCTTGTGATTGATAACATCAATTGATAGTGAGCGAGTAGGAGAATCGGAGCGTTTGAAAGAGGCGAACGCGGCAGAATTGGGACGATGACAGAATATTTAAACGTGCAATCTTTGTTCTCTGAGAACCATTGGAATTAAGCAAGCAGCAACTGGAATATGATGGATTCCAGGGGTTGAAATAAAAACATTGAGAAGTAGATAAATACAAGGCCAGGTGGGGCGCCCCACCTTCAAATGTTTAATGGCGTCAGAATTACGGAGTCTCTAAAGTATAACAAATCAGTAACAATGTATTTATCTGAAAAAAGCACCTAGAAATTAATAGGACCCAATGCAAAACCTAGGGCTGAGTTGGGACCTGCACATGCGAGATTGGGAGGACTTAAAAGTAGACTACGCACGACAGACTTGCCGATAATCGGTTAATAGACATTTGCAAAGTTCTGTATATAGCCCTACGGATAAGAGTAGAATGATAAATATTTTTGTACCTCGGCAGCGAGGTGCGAAAAATGCTGACAAGGCGACCCCTCAAGAAATCAATTTTGTTAAGTATCCAAAACCGCAGTAGTAAGGGCCCCGGAAACCGGGGTAATCGTCCTTGAGCCAGCCATATGGTCATCTGTCGGGATCGAAGCTGGAGAAGGGCTGTCCAAGTTAAAAAATATCTGTTTCCATGCAATATTTTTTGCACCTCGTTGCCGAGTCGGGGCCTACGCCAAGGGTGGAAAGGAGCAAATTATGCACGAAGCAGTTTCCAAAAAGGGGTCAGAGCTTGTGGAAACTATCTATGTATACATATCTACTATGTAAAATATTAATATGGCCCTATGGAAATTATCGGTATTATACACAAGAAGCAGACATCTAGAGAGCCGTGCGTAATTATTTACCAATGACACTACTGTTCGCTTACATCCTCAGGCCATAACCCATATCAACATAACAATACCTAAAACAATGTAGGGATTAATTGTAATTGAAGAATAACATATATATATGGAGTATATATATAGTCGGTTATAGATCATTGGCTTGCATACATTCCATTAAAAACTAGGAATTTACCATTACTAAAAAAGCCATCTCCATTCCGCGAGGAAGATAAGGACTGAGTTGTAAGGTATAAAGTCACGTAAGCCTTTAGCCTTGTCAAATTCTGCAACCATCAACCAATAACCATGGACATCATCAACATGTTGCAAGTTATTATTGTAGATAATTATAATTAGGACCCAATACTTACCCTAATCACATCAATTTATAGCGGCTCTTGTTTAATTAAGTCTTTACCATCCGATGTTCCGATGTCGGTCCACAAGCTTCCACGCTTCTATTTAGACCTTCACAGCCATACCAGTATATTCAAAGGGCAATGAATCAATCTAATTATTACATGCTTGCTATTTCTTTTTATTTTGCCGGTGGAAGCCCTAGGCCCATCTTCGGAATTAGGGCTTCATGTCAATTGGTTGTGGTGGCCGACCATTTTGGAAGGATCCGGTGGTATTTTGGAGTCCCCCAGCTCCGGTGGAATTTGATTGTATTTATTTATTTAACTTGACCTTGATATTAGGGATTCGGGTTCGCTCCAAACTGGTCTGCATTGGCTGGTCTGCGCGTCATTCTAGGTTGTCTGGAGGCTGGCTTTTATCCTGGCTGCATCTTCCTGTTGAGCGTATGGTATTGCCGGTATGAACTGCATAAACGCAATGCTGGATTTTACCTAATTGGCAATTTTGCGACTGGGTTTGGGGGTATCCTAGCCTATGGCTTCATGCAGATCGATGGCCTTGCTAGAATATCCGGATGGCGATGGATTTTCATTGTGAGTGCTATCAGCAAATAAACTGAAAAGAGGCAGAGAATTTCTCTAACTAAAGAGTTAATATATTGAGGAGCACTCACTTGTCTCCTGGGGATAATATAATATTTTATTTTGGTTGACTTCCCAAAAAAGTCTCCTCAGTCGTGGAACTTCCTGAACGAACGTGAAGCCTGATTCATAATCACGCGACTTGAGAACGATCTCTCAGACGTCTTTGCCGAGCCATTCTCGTTGCCAAAATATCTCAAAGTTCGCTTAGATCTTAAGGTATGGGGGTATTGTGCTCTATATGTGCTAACATGCACAAATACATACGCTATCGGCTACTTCATACCTATCATTCTCGAAGACAGTATGAAATTTGGTGTAGTCAAGGCGCAATGCCTTATGGCACCATCATATGTTGCTGCAAGCATTATTATGTACTTGCAAGCAATTTATTCCGACAAATGGCACATGCGAGGACCTCTGATTTTGGTAAATTCTGCACTGGCTATGATCGGTATGGCCCTTTTAGGCTATTTAGAAAACCCAGCACCCCGTTACTTCGGCATATTCTTAGCCACTATTTGCAGTAAGACTAACTACCCCTTGAAGTTCATAAAAATTTCGTAACTAATGTTAATGTGACAGGCAACTCTAGTTGTCCGACGTTGGTATCCTGGCAGAGGTAAACATCATTTTGAAAAGCTATACCCCGATAATTGCGTTACATTAACTGGAGTCAAGAACAAAAATACTAACAGTTGTATTAATTTAGCAACAATATTCGAGGACAATGGAGGCGTGCTTTTATATCTGCTAGTTTGATTGGTGGAGGTAGTATCGGAAGAATCATCGCTTCGACTGTTTTCCGCGCCAAGGACGCGCCGGGATATCGTCTTGGCCTACTTGCAGCAATTTTAGCCAATGCCTTGATGATTATTATCACTGTTGGTCTAGAGATCAAGTTTTACAGGGCCAACAAACGAGCAGAGCGCGGAGGGAAACAGATCGAGGCATTGGAAGAATTCCGCTATACATATTAGCTTTTTCAACATTTCCGAATATTTAACGCTTCAATGCGTGTGATCGCACATTTTCTGTGAGAAATGGCTATCCAGGGCGTAATTCGACGGGCTGTTCTGTGGTGAAAGCCCACTGGATATCACACTCGCTCTTGGTTCACAACAACATTGACCATTTAATGTCACCTAGTATTATGAGATTTAGTAGGAAATCAATGAATATTAATGATACATATGTCGCCCTATTATTTTTTCTTGTGGGTGAAGTCAAGGGTGAAAAGAGGTATATAATCCCACATTTGAAAAGGATACAATACGGGGAAGCGAGGAACGGGGAAATTCGGCTGGGATAACAAATTTAGAGAAATATCAGGGCCTATGGGCCTATTCACTAATTGCAAACTCGGATGTCTACAAAAAAGCGCGGCCATTCAATATAGTGGATTGGTACCAATTAACTTAGTAACAATATATTGTTTGCATTGTTTGTATTGTCCCTATCAAAGTACGTGCTACCGGACCCACTTCCCCGGTTGACCCCGACCATGACTGTCCCCGCAGAGCTTACTTAGCATACTCATTCAAATGTTGTACATATCGTTCTTATTTATCTTCCATTTTGCACTGTTAAGCATCCCAGTCCTTCATGCAAGGAGGACCTGGAAATACTTCTCGGAGGCTTCGTACCTCCAAAGCTTGTGACCGTTGTCGTCGGCAGAAACTCAAGGTAAGCCCAATCCATACAATGTACTTAAATAGAGGCAAGTTGAAGAGGAAGGAGAGGGCAAAGAAAGTGGCGAAATTCATCTTCTAAGTCATTGAATGTCTGAAATTATTCATTTATTTATTTTATCCATAGTGTGATGCTACTCGACCATGCGTCCTTTGCACTCGATCAGGGAGCAAATGCGAGACATCTGGCCAAACGCCTCGGCGGACCAGCAAACGCCAATCGCGAGTGGTAGACAAGGGCTTATCATCGAGATTAGGATATACTCCTGCGCACGCTGATACCAGGGGGAATCGAGTTTCACAAGGCTCTTTTTCGCCAAGCAACAGTGATTTCACCTCAGGGCGACGGCAATTCAATTCCAGCACGTCGACAATTGACTTTGCGAGACGAGTTTTCAATGAAGAGGAAACTGGTCGGAAACTTACAAGGGCTTCTGTCCCTGGTGATAGTGGAGTATCTGGTACAGACAACGCACTTTGGGGTCTAAAAGAAGTGCAACTGCCGCCCTTGCCAGTGATGTCAGCCTTAATTGACGCGTATTTCCGTCGAATGCAGTGGTTCATACTGCTATTTCATGAAACTTCGTTTCGGGAAACAGCTGAGAGACTTATGTCAAGGCAAGTCTGGAGCCGGCAGGAATTAAGTCCTGTCATCAGTGTTCTAGCAGTAAGCCTTATTGGTCTGCAGTCAGTCTTACCGGATCGAAAATGGTCGGGACATGAGCTCTTACATACGTATGGGCTAGATGCGCATGTTTTACTAGAGGGGTTCCTAGCAGAAATCCGACTTCATTTTGTTGACATTCTCGAAGACTGTCGGATTGAGGGAGTTCAGTCATGTATACTTATCTCCAGTTACTACATTTTTCACAACTCCCCGAGCCTTGCTTGGAACATATTTGGTGTGGCAATGAGGATTGCATTTGCCCTTGATATGCAGACACGGCCATCGGGAAAAATTCTCATATCGGATGAGATACGTTCTCGCTGTTGGAATGGTCTCATTGTGTGTGATACATTCTCTTCTGTCGTATATGGACGCCCGGTTTCGATCAACACCTCGTTTGCTAGTTTGCATCCTCTGGAAATTCCGGATGACTTGGAGATTCACCCGTGGCTGCTAAACCATCCTTTAATAGCAGATTCGAATCAGGGGATAACTTCGAAAATCCCTTTCCATGTCTTGAAGACGGAAATTTACTGCCTTAACCGAGATATAATTTTGCGGTTTCGTCAACTGCCCTTGAAAACAGAGAGCGGAGTGGGAGAACTTGATTTGAAGGCGATCGCTGAAATCGCTCAAGAGGCGGATGAGGTTTTGACTCATTGGCGCGGAAGACTTCCAAAACTTTTTGACTTTGAATATTGGAGTTCTGACGAGAAATGGGACCAGATTGAGCGAGATATGATGAAAGCTTCTTCTCACACCATCCAAGAGCAAGTCGAGATAATTTATTTTCAAGCCGCTATACTGCAGTTGACCTACGATGCAGCTGTGATTCAGACACAACGGCCTCTTCTCGAACAAAACTTTCACAATTTTACCTGTTCCGTATCCGTGCTTGACGCTATACATAAGTCTCTGGGGGTAGCAACAGCAGCAGCACTCCGGATATCACGAATCCCAGTTCACAGGCTGAACAACCATTTCGCCGCGTCTTTTGCATCCATGCAGCAGTTCACTGCTGGAGTTATTCTTTGCATTCAGCCGACTACTCAACCTTTTACTGCCGCTGCTCATGAGGCCAAAGAGGGAGTTATGAGGATCATCCACAGTAGCAGGGGCTTCAGTCATTATAACAGAATAGCAAAGCAAACAGATGAGCTCTTGACGGAGCTACTGAAAGTGACCATTGAGCGCGAGACATCACGCGCGTTGAGGGGACCCCGGCCGTCTAGTCCAGATAGAGGCATAGCTCTCGATGAGGGAACTGTAGGTGCACGATTCATTGAGGGATCGTCCGAAGTTACGTCCTCTCTCGCAGATGTCGCAGAGTGTCCGGATCCCATGAGTCAGGCAATACAACGCCAATCGCCTTTAGAGACTGGGATATTGGCATCTGATATCAATGGTCCTATTGGTGAACAAGCATTTGAATTTCCTTCTGCACACATTTTTGAGCATCTGGACAGTATATTTGGAGCGTTTGGAGACCGTAAGCATAATCTACTCCATTTTACCTGTTTCGTACGCTGACTGTTGGGTAGCAATGTTTAATTTGGTTCCCGAGGATCAAAACAGCTCTTGGAATTGGGGTCGAAGGTTTCCTTAATCTGTTTTTACGTGTATACATTTATCTTTTGTAACATACTATTGAGCATGTGTAATTCACATATTGATGATATATGCCTACCCAAATCCGTACACGGGCTTTTGCATAGCTGCAAGACCATTTGTAGGACCATGGAATTTATACAAGTCAAGGATATCTAATTTTATATAATTTAGATCAGATCATATTCATGCTTATCTGAATTGATGGCGTCTAGCGCGGCTGTGATTGGCTCGATCGCAGCTACAGCTTCCCCGGCGGGTCTGGTTCAGCCGATCCAGTCTCTTCGGCTGCGTGCAAGATGTGATCTCAACACAAACATTCTTTTCCCCCTTTCCCGCTGCAAAAAGGGACAAATTTTACCATGGCATTGCGCAATCCAAGTGCGCTGCCAACGCGCTTCCTTTCGGGTAGCTTTCACAGCTCTGCCAGGCCGACCGTCCGAGCTTTTGGTTGCCAATGGAGTCACAAGCATGGGCTCGCAACGACCACCTCGGCACCGGTCAAGGGTTCAAAAGGGCCTACAGCTATGGTGTTTTTGAATATGGGCGGTCCGTCGAAGACCGAGCACGTAGAAGATTTCCTAAGCCGTCTTTTTGTATGTCCAATTGGTATCTACCATGGAGAGAATGTGACCTGCTAACACAAGCGCATCCAGGCTGACGGCGACTTGATCCCTCTGGGACCCCTTCAAAAATACATCGGCCCTCTTCTCGCTCGTCGTCGAACTCCCAAAATTCAAAAGCAATACGCCGAAATCGGTGGAGGATCGCCCATTCGCAAGTGGTCGGAACATCAATGTGAAGAAATGTGCAAGATTCTCGATGAAATATCCCCCGAGACAGCTCCACACAAACCATACGTGGCATTCCGATATGCGGCACCATTGACGGAGGAGATGTACAATAGACTACTTGATGATGGATTTGGGCGAGGGAATGGTGGCCGCGCCGTTGCTTTCACACAATATCCTCAGTATTCATGTTCCACCACGGGGAGCTCTCTTAATGAGTTGTGGAAGTGGCGGAATCGATTAGAAGGACCTCGTTCAGGCCAAGATGCTGAGGGTGCTATCCAGTGGAGTGTGATTGACCGTTGGCCTACGCATCCTGGCCTTGTGGAAGCGTTCGCAAAATTGATCGAGGATCAACTGGCTACATATCCAGAGGAGAAGCGGTCCTCGGTCTTGCTTCTCTTTTCCGCTCATAGTCTACCAATGAGTGTTGTCAACCGCGGTTAGTTTACTTGACCTATGTTCCGTGTGTCTGAGGATGATTTTGACTGTTACAGGCGACCCATACACGGCCGAAGTGGCCGCTACAGTCCATGCAGTCATGCAACGCCTTGGATTCACAAACCCTTATAGGCTCTGCTGGCAGTCACAGGTTGGGCCTTCTGCCTGGCAAGGAGCACAAACAAGCCACACTGTCGAAAACTACGTCAAGAAAGGCTTTACCGACATGATCCTTGTCCCCATCGCCTTCACCAGCGACCACATCGAAACCCTGTACGAGCTTGACCGGGAGGTGATTCATGATGCGGGGCATCCTGGAGTGAAACGAGCAGAGAGTCTTAACGGCAACCCGACCTTTATCAAGGCTCTGGCCGACATTGCTCAGTCTCATTTGAAATCGGGACAGCCGTGTTCCAAACAGATGACATTACGCTGCCAGGGCTGCACCAGTGAGCGGTGTTTGGAGCAAAAGAAATTCTTTGCCGGCGACAAGCTCAGGCCTTTTGTACTATAGAAAGTCTGGATGTGAAATAGTAAATGTAGCAAATTTCGCAAATTGTATGTATCAAAGTCAAAAGATACGAGGGTTGTGGTACCATAAGCGAAATGCAGCCGGTGATAAGCAGTCGGTGATAAGTGATAACGCTAGTCTATTGCCTGACGTCGTCCATTATTAATCAGCAGAATTCCCCGTCAGCTTATCAGTTCCTTGCTGCCAAGTTCCAAGTTTCAACGCGTCTTGAATTTCTCGATCCGCTTGTTCCGGCCGTTTCCTGGTGGACTCCCTCATCACTGGATTTGGGGTCAAAGGAAGGCGGCCGTGGTTCTCCACCCTCTTATCTCCCTCCAGATTAAGACAACAAACACACCCCCGGATTGCGCCGCCATACACCCTTGAAAGGCATGGATTCCAGTCCACGTCCGAAACATATACACATTTAAAACTACCTTTCATACTACGACCCGGGGACCGTGGATGCTATGGAGAGCCAGGCGCCCTTCGCGATCGAGGCAGACGAGGATGCGCGCGTACGATATCAAGGACACACGACAATCAACGACCCTGGTATCGCCGAAACTGCCCCGTTGCTGGCAGATACCACTCCAGGATCTCTACTGAACGAGCCCGAAACCTCCGACGATCACGAGCGACCATGGTTAGGGTCAGATGAATTCTCCCAGAAACCGTCATGGAGGCGTCCTTCTGTATGATGACTCTGCAGCCACTATTTCCTGATTTATCTAATTTACATGCGCAGGTGCTATGGATCCTTTCCCCCCTGTTTCTATTCACCATTGCCTTCGGTGGCATCGTTGTTCCGAGAATCGATCTCATTCTGAACCTCGTGTGTCGAGACTACTTCGCCAAGCAAGCGTCTCAAGAGCCGAACTTCACCTATCTTCCAGTCATCTTCGGAGAAAATAATGACCAATGCAACATACCAGCAGTGTCTGCGAAAACTTCACAGTTCATGCTGTACCTCAGTCTCATATCAGGACTGCTGTCGGCAATCGTCAGTCCGCGCCTGGGTGATCTGTCCGATCGATATGGACGCACAGTGCTATTGGCACTCTGTATGTTTGGTGTCCTCGTCATGGAGGCATTTACGACGTTTGTCGCTTCGAATTACGAAACCGTGTCGATCAATTGGCTTCTAGTGGGAGCCTGCGCGGACGGTCTTTGCGGGTCATTTACCTTGGCCATTGCTTTAGCTCACTCCTACGGGGCCGATTGCTCGTCTCCAGAGCGAAGAAACGTGATATTTGGTCTTTTCCACGCAACCTTATTCAGCGGAATCGCACTCGGTCCGTTCTTATTCGGCCTTTTGATTAAGTTGACCGGGAGCATTCTGGTGATATTCTATATCGTCATGTGTTTCCATCTTATTCCCTTCCTCATGCTTTTATTTGTGGTCCCCGAGTCCGTTTCTAAAGAACGACAAATGGTTGCTAGGGAGAAATCTCGCCAAAAGAAAGCAGAGTCCGATAGTACTGTTCTGCAATCCTTTTTGCGTGATATCAACCCAGCCAATATCATCAAGCCTCTGGCAATACTATTTCCCAAACCCGCCAAAGACCAACCGTATACACATGCTCAGCGGGCCATGTTCGGACCTTTACGGAAGAATTTGGTTCTTTTGGCTTCTATCGATACCTTGATGTTCGGCGTAGCTATGGGTACGATGCAAATCATCATCATCTACACCAAATTTGTGTTCCAATGGGACGACTACGAGTCCAGCATTTTTGTATCGGTTACCAACACTGGTCGTGTCATCACTCTACTTCTTATATTCCCGACTATCACGCGATATATACGTGGACGGCAGCAAAATGTCCAAGCCAACTCAGGATCTGACTGGTTGGACATTGCCTCCATCCGACTGGCGATTTTGTTTGAGCTTGTGGGATATATTGGGTATTCTCTCGCAAGTACCGGCGGTGTCTTCTTATTCTCTGCGGTAGTAGCTTCAATTGGGGGGATTGGCTCGCCCGCATTGCAGTCGTCAATCACCAAACACGTGCCTCCAAGCCGCACAGGCCAGATCCTGGGCGCGATGGGCCTTCTTCACGCCCTTGCACGGGTCATCTCTCCTATAATTTTCAATATTATCTACAGTGCCACAGTCGGCAAGTTCACACAAACAGTTTTCGTTTGTCTAGCATCGGTATTTGGGATGTCAGCCATTCTTAGCTGGTTCATTGCTCCTGGCAGTATGTTTTAATTTATTCTGAAGTTGTTTTGCTGTTCAGTATACTAACTCGCCTCTAGTTTACCTACCAGTGACCCCTACGTCCAGTCCGCCTCCGGAGTTCAGAGAAGATGATGCTGCAGGAGACTGAACCGTTGTTTTTCATAGGCTGTTTTGGAGTTATTAATATTGACTTCGTTGCGGGGCATGCGTGACAAGTCAGATACAATGATATTAAAGCGTTTATTCAGGAAAATTGACCCAAAATACCAAAATTACAAATTTAATTGATAAACAGTGTCTTGCAATACGTGTAAATGTTATTGTACGGTAAATCGGCGTAAGGCTTGGCATGCGGCCGGGACAGGCACGGCCCGAGAAAAACTTCCCAGCAGTAACAGAGCTGTTTACTGTCAACGTCGAGTCTTTCTCTTTTTTGTGCGCCTTTCTTCTTGCATCTTCTTTCATTTATGTTTTATTAGTATTCTTATTTCATGTCTTTCCTCGCTCCCATTGACTGCAACTAAGTCGTTCGAAAACACCTGCGCCATGCTGCGCCAACCCCCGGCCGCACCGTCAAAAAATGCCCTACGAGTTCTTCGACAACTAGCATTACCTAGCTCAACACTTGAGAGAGCGTGTACGGCCGCTTCAATTACTTCAAATACACATCTACGCGTCGGAGTCGCGCAGCAAATCCTTAAGAACAAACGGGCCTTCCAAACATCCGCTCCCTGTTACGATGCGACCTCTACCGCGCGACAGCTGTCTCGGATACTGAGAGCTGCCGAATCTGGGAAATATATCGGCTTCGAATTTTCGAAGGCTGGAAACCGGAATAAAAATCACCAATCGCCTGAGGCCGTCGTCGACAGCACTGGCTCGGAAAAAACAGAACATGGCGACGAGACTTTACAAAACAATCCGGACCTTTCTTCTGAGTCCGACGACAGTGATGAAACAATCAATAATAGAGTGGACGAAATCCGAGCTTGGATGAAGCAGCGGCCAGCGGATGCGCCTAAGCTGAAGGGGCCCATACCAAACAGTTCTACACCAGCTCAACGTGCGACCAAGAATCCACAAGCGGACGACAACCGGCGCCTCCAACAACAAAGTCTTGAAAACGTCCGTAGCCTCTTTGAGCGTGAAAGACCAATCGAGGCGGCAGAAATGCTTTTTGAAAAGCACTTGAAGAGTGGGGCGGACCCCTGTGTGAAGGACCTCGGAATTAATATCTTCTACGCCAATTGCCGCGCCGGAAATGTATTTGTAGCAAGACAATTATTCTACTACCTGGACAAGGTGAATGCTATATCACCGCGCATGTGGGAAGTGCTTATCCTTGCCTTGGCAAATGCGGGCTACACAGAATCTGCCGCGCGACTCTACTTGGATCACTCCAATACGATGGAACTTACAGGCTTTCTTAAGGAGATTGTGTTGCGGTGTTTGCTAGAATCACAACGCTTAGGAGACGCGTCGCGTTTGATGTACAGGATTGTCCGAGATGATCGCAACTGCGGGCTGGCTGGCCTTTACTTGTCCTCAATCTGGAAAAAGACGAGAAACATCGATGCAGTCAGTGCGCAATTCGAAAAGCTGTTGATGCTTTTACCTCGATTTAAAAAGCAACCCACGCATAAGCTTTTCAACCCCATGATTCGGGCTTATGTCCAATTCGGTCGGTTTGCAGATGCACAAGCCTTGGCGGCAGACATGCAGAAAGTCTACAACATCCCAATGAGCTGTCGAACAAAAGGTCTGCTGTTGTATGCATCCGCACTGAACTGTGACTGGGCCGATGTTGAAAGTGGCCTCCAAGAGATGCATGATTTGGGGCTGACATCTGATAAATCCGACTTTGCTCGTGTATTTGACAGCATCTTCTTAGAATACTGGCCAACTCATAATTTTCAGGATATTGCTACTTTCTTTGTCAACGCGGTAGAAAAGTACAACCTCATTCCCGATCGTGTACTCTTCAAACACGTTGTCCAGGCCTTTGTGGAAAAGGGCGGCGTGCAACAGATTGAGAAATTACTTGACCTTGCGATTGAATATAAGTGGGATGTTGAATTTGATGAAACCAGTTTCATAAGGATGCTACAGCGTCAACGGCACGCTCTCGAAAACAGCCCGGTTGGCATTTGGCAGATGCTCAATGCAGCGAGGATAAAGCATGGGCAGGCAGCTTTCTCCCGACAGATTCTGGGACATGACCAACGTTCGGTCCCTCATCCGCTGGTGAATCAAATTCCCCATAAGGATACACATCCGAACTGGTACCGCAGAATGATGGATGAAACTCCAACAGATAGACCTATTGACCAATTCATGTTTCTTGACAAGCAGATGGCTCAAGGTCTGCATACCGGCAACACGAAGTTGGTTTTGGATGCATTCCACAGAGCTCAGAGGTCGGGCTACGTTTTCAAAGTAGTCCACGTCGAACTGGCGGCTATTGCGACTATCTTCGAAGACGAGGGCCTCGTTGGAGCTCAGAAGTTAGTCAGAGACCATTGGGACACCAGGCGTCCCGTCGTCCCCAAGTTCTTTTCCCAACTTGATGAGTGTGATCCCTCGATGCCAGTAGTCGAGATCTACAAAATGGCCCTTTTCCGCTTCTACAATATCTGCTGGGAAGAACCATCTTTACAGCTGAAGCACCACTCTATGAACTCTTTGGCTTCCAAGATGCTCCGCCGCTATCAAGAACCAGCTGCACTGGACCTGATGCTCACAGTCTACCAGTCGCGATGGTCACGCCAATTGCAATTCGACGGCACCTGTATGAAGCTGCTCATGCGGCTATTCACGGCAGAGGGGAATCTTAAGGGGGTGCGGTGGTGCATCTTAACAGCTATATCGCGAGAATCAGCCTGCAATGAAAATTTTATGGTTGAGATGCGCCGATGCATCGCCAGGCTGCGCATGAGACTTCAGCAAGGATTTCGCGAACAATTTCTAAAGCGGAGAGTGTTCCACGATCACCTTGAACTTCTGGCCGATATCCTCGAGAAGAAAATGCAAGGTGACCCCCAAATGGCATCGCTCCAGACCAAAATTGAGCGCAAGAGATTCAGCAGCAGCTTTCAGCCGCAGTTGCACAAGTGGCAGGACAGTGGCATAGAGAATATCCGACGGATCGTGGAGGGCTGGGATGAGGGGCTCGAGATGGATAATCTCGTCAGGGCCCCCGGCGTCGCGGTTGGGAAAAAGGCCAAGGGGCAGTGGGATGAGAGGAATGTCGTCCAAGCGGGAGACGAGTATCACGTCGACTAGATTGTGGTCTCAACAGGGCATAAGCATACACACTCTTGCGTAGTTGGATGTATGCTGTTGTATCATATTACATTTTCGATGTACATTACTGTGAAAAAATAAAATTTACACACTATGTAGAATAACAACGAAACCTCGATTATCTACCGTTCTTAAAAGGGCATAATTTATTGATTGATTGATAATATTATCCATGATACATAAGTATCAAGTATCAAGTAGTAGTACTATTAATTACTGCCTGTCGATTAAGTTTCCGTTGGGACTTTTTAAGGGGAAGGCTTGGCGGCGATCATGCAATCTTCACATGTCACGCCACAACGAGCGCTTCTTCGGGGCTTTGGAGAATCTTCCACCTCTATACCACGCACAACTTTTCATTTTCAGTACTACTCTCTCTTCCACTGATTTAAGCAGCATCACTGGGCACCATTGCCTGTTGCTGCTCAGTTCGGTCAATCGTTGTTTTGTGACCTGTTCGATCACTCGTTTTTTTCCCTCCCCTATCGCCCATCATGTCCGCCGTCGTTGCCACCGCCACCTCCACCGCGACCACTACCACAACTACCACGGACACAAGGCGGCCATCGATTTCAGTGACCGCGGTCGACGGTCAACTGGATACACCAGAACGCCAGGGCGATATCGTTATCATCGGCGCCGGAATTGCTGGATGTGCTCTTGCTGTCGCCCTGGGGAAACAAGGCCGCAAAGTTCTCCTGCTCGAGAGGTCTTTGAAAGAGCCCGATCGTATCGTCGGAGAGCTGCTGCAGCCCGGAGGCGTACAAGCGCTGGAACAACTAGGACTTTTGGACTGCCTAGAAGGAATTGACGCCATTGAGGTCGATGGATACAATGTGATTTTGCGCGGCACTCCTATGAAGATTCCGTATCCCGTCGACAAGAAAACAGGTGTATCGCCCCAGGGTCGAAGTTTCCACCATGGCCGTTTTATCATGAAACTGCGCGAAGCTGCCAGGGCCACGTCCAACGTCACCGTCGTCGAAGCTACCGCTACATCGCTTATCAAGTCTGCCTCCGACGTGATAGGAGTGCAGGCCACAGTCGGCGATGCTCCCGCTCATTTCTTTGCGCCTTTGACCGTTGTCGCCGATGGCTATGCCTCGAAATTCCGAAAGGAATACCACCCACACACCCCTATCGTGAAATCCAAGTTTTGGGGACTCGAATTGATTGATGTCAAACTACCCATGCCGAATCACGGCCATGTGTTTATCGGAGATGGACCACCAATCCTCATGTACCAGATTGGAACGCACGAAACCCGTGCTTTGATCGACATTCCCGACGATTTGCCCTCAGCTTCTACTAAAAATGGAGGAGTCAAGGGCCACCTGCGAAATACCGTTTTACCGTCGCTTCCCAAAACCATTCAACCCAGCTTTCTCGCAGCTCTCGACAAAGGAGGACTGCGATCGATGCCAAACTCCTTCCTCCCATCCTCTACCAACACAACCCGCGGCCTTATCATACTCGGAGACGCATCGAATATGCGACATCCACTTACCGGCGGCGGTATGACGGTTGCTTTTAGCGACGTTGTCGTATTACGAAACTTATTGAGCCCCGAGAAAGTACCGACTTTTGCGGACACGCCGCTCATCGCAAAGATAATGAAGGATTTCCACTGGCAGAGGAAAAATACTGCATCGGTGATCAATATCCTCGCCCAGGCATTGTACTCTGTCTTTTCCGGAGACGGTAAGAAAACCCCTCCCCTATATTACCATTTTTTGAGTTCTCCGTAATCTAATCCCCCAAGTTGCAGGCGTTAACCTCGCTGTTCTACAACGTGGATGCTTCCGCTATTTCGAACTGGGCATGAGCGAGCAACCGGCCGGTTTGTTGGCAGGTATTATCAAACAGCCTTCGACTCTGGTGCGACACTTTTTCTCCGTCGCACTCCTCGGCATTTGGATGAATATTGTCGAGACGCCCTTTTACCTTTTCCCCGTGGCACTATACCGGAGTTTTGCCGTTCTCTACACTGCGTGTGTTGTGATTATGCCTTATGTATTTGCCGAGATGAAGAGGTGAAGAAGAAAGAAAGAAAGAAAGAAAGAAAGAGAACCCCTCTCTTTTATTCATACACCCCCCCTTCTTTTTCATACACTAATACGTTTTTCTTCATGTACCTAGCCAAAAATAATGGCTTAATATATTTCCTGTATATAGATATTCTGGCAACATGAGCAATGCAATATGTAATAAACTACACAATGAAAACTCAAAAACACTTCGCTATCAGTGCTATTCGCTGTGGACTATGGAAAAAAAAATCTATCATCCCATGTTCATGGCAGTGCCAGACCTTTCGTAGCTATCTATCATGCCAAAGTAGCTACACTGTTGAAAGTTCAACGGAACTGGTATAAAGAACAAAATACATAAGTTCGACAGAATCAAACATCATCTCTTCGCTCGCCTGCGATGCAAATACCCTAAAAATGCGGCCCAGAACGCCATGATCACCGCCCAAAAATATGCAGCGGTAAAAGAATAACAACAGACCGTAACAAAACAAGCTCAAAGCCTGGCGTTGCCAGAAACAAGTCGCAACCACACTAAACATAGTAACGAAAACCAATTTTGCAAATCAGGAAATCAGGAGGTGGTATATCTTGCATTAAACCGCCAATGAAATTCATTACACGCTCAACCCGAGGCGTCGTAACACAGTGTTGAATGGCCACATGACTCTAGAAAAATAGAGACTGCAATATTTCCGCTAGTTGCGGAAACGGTGGCGGCGTGATTTCATCCCTCGGAGTCCTTGTCTTCATCCCCCCTTTCGAAGGGATTCATCCAAAGGCAGGGATTCCCCCGCATTCGTATGTTGGACTTCTGCCAAGGACTTTGTGTTACGCTTGTGTTTCTTCTTGGTCGTTTGCCAGCCCCCGTTTGTATTTGTATGTCCTGTAATTGGAGGTAGCCCATCAGGCTTACGTGGAAGCGAGGCAGGTTGGGTCTCTCTTCGGCTCAGCGATGATATTGACGATGTAGAATGCGGTTCCTGGTTTGGTCTCGTTTTACCTTTGTGGTGGACGCCGTTTGGCTTTTCGAATTCCACCCCGTTCGTACGGGGTTTTGTTGGAGAAGCAGAGGAAGACTCTTTGTTAGGACGAGAGTTTCCTGTTGATGAATACTTCTCAGCTGGCTTGGGATGGCGGTTGTTCGCAGGGGATTTTGTAGGCGAATCCCCATTAAGCTGTCCAGACTTTGGGCCTTTCCGGTCAGGCACAGGTCGCGAATCCTCAATACTGGTTGAATTCGACACACGCAGTCCTTGCAACTGGGTACTAAGGGCTTGATCTGAATTACCCGCAGTATGTTGAGCGCTGGCAGGCTGAGCCTTATTGTCAGTCGTCGATGAAAATGCGTCCATCTCAAAGGTCGTCGGTTCTTGTGTTCCGTTCGAGAAAGCATCCGAGGCTCTGGAAGGCGATTCCCAGCCCACTTCCACATCACTTGGCACAGACGCAGCTAGGTTCGAATATTCACTTTGACTCGGTGTCCTATGATCGGGAACGGGGACTGAACCGTCTATAATTAAAGGGCCGCGGTCTCGGGGAGCAACATGACGCGTTGGTGATACTACCGGCACAGTTTGCCCATTGTATGCGTTATCTGGAAATGCACCAAAAGGATCAGGGTAAGCCAGAACTGCCGAGCGATAGTCAACAGCATTGGTTTGAGCAAAGTGTGCTGCAGGGAGTGACATCGCCATCAGGCTTTGCTGATAATGTTGAGGGGTCACATAATACCCAACATAATCTGAAGGTCGATGCTCCTCCAAATAGGTGGGAGTTTGGACAGCCGATACTTGAGGAGACTGTAGAGACGAATCCGTTTCGGTTGCAGTCCGGCTTGGCGATGCCGGGTGAAAGCGTCCTCTTGAGTTCTGAGAATTATCGTTATTTCGAGGCGGTGAGCACAGAGACGCCAAATTTTGCGTGACAGGAGAGTGTACAGCTCTAGCAGGTTGCGAATGTGATCGTAGTCCGCCAGGCGAGCCATTCGCGACGGACGAACGACGAGGACTTCGACGAAGATCCGGAACTGCGGAAGAGAGAGATGGAGACGGAGGGTTTGTGTTGCTCCCCTGGACACTCTGCGCAGCGAGTGGCAGGTACGCTGGGCTATAGAACATTGCTGGACGGATTGGACCCAGTGGCGCTTGGTTCAATGTGCCAGCTCGAGATCGTGAGTTATCATCAGTGGACGTGTCTTGCTGCGGAAATGAAAATTGGATCAAAGGCTGACGAATGAGGACAGGAGGGGGTCGACCAGTCAATAGGGACTGGTTATGCAACTGCATTCGCAACTCTTGTTCTTGTGCCTGCAATATCTGGATCTGTTGATATAATTGATCATGAAGCATGTACTGGGCCTGCTGCGCTTGGATGTTCAGTTCTGGAGTAAGCGGAACATGATGAGGACGGAAGGCGTTGGCGCTGTTCGTACGGTTCGTCGCACTGGACGAACGACGTGCAGAGTTGCCCCCTCCGCGACCGTACTGAGTTGGAAATCTGGCACGAGCCGCGCCCCTGGCACCTCGAGAAGATGAGTGTGATAAGGTAGGAGTCAAGGTCGGTCGAGGTTGAGGGGCAGGTCGTTCCCAGACGCGCTCTTCCTCGGGAGGAAAGACATATTGCTCGCAGCATATATCCAGTTTCGCTTCCGAAATGGCTTTAAATGCCTGTCGTAGTTCTATATGTAGGCCACGGAATGAGGTGTCATCGGCAGTATTACCCAAGTTGCGAGTTGTATTGAATGGTTCTTCCACACATAGTCGATTGTTCTGAAGCAAGTGCCACCCTTTGCCTTCCTTGGATATAAGTTGGCCTTCTCGAACTGAAATCACGAATTTTTGGTAGTCCACTTCGTGGCCATAATAGCGGAAAAACTGGAAGAGGAGCTGTCCAAGAGTCTGCTTATTGTTGTTACCAAAGTCACGTAATGAGTCCAAGTCATCATCAAATGATACTTGCACTCCATCGATAACCTTTTTCGTTTGATGCGGACGGTTCTGGAGGCTAGGTAGTATGGGTGGATCTCTGGTCTGCAAAAAGTTGATAATGAGACATATCCACGTATATGAGCTGAGGGTCCCACCAAGTGCTAGAAGAAACTATTAGAAGGCGAAATCACCATATCGGCTTGAAAATCTTACCTGCATCATTAAGCACCCGTTGCTTTGTCCAGTGTTTCACAATCATAGCCAAAGGACGGACTCGCTCATCAACATCTACATAGGTGCGAATCATTCGTGTGTTCTCCAGGGCTAACGTGTTATTGACGTTCATATCACATGCCATTTTCAACTGCGGATCCCATATCTTAACAATAGGAACTTTTGCGTGAGAAACACAAACAACTCGCTCCATTCCATCTTTTCTCTTTATATTAGAAATTGCTCGGCCATAAACGTGAGACACAGGAATTTGCTTACGATTTGCCAGAACCTCGGCTAATAAGCAGACATTCTCCAGTTCTTTATAAGATGTCGTGATGCAGATGTCAACTGTGATAGCGGTGTCAGTAGAGGTAATAAATCCCTTGTTTGAGTGGTGTTGGTGGGAGCGCGTTACCATCTGAGTCACTTGAACAGAGTTTATTCCCCGATGAGCCAAAGACATGGACTTTTATATTATTTCCGGGCCACTGCTTATTGAAAAGCGTTTCAAGTTTTTGAACAAGCTGCCTTCGACGATCGTCGCTCTCGGCAGATGGTAGGAGTTGGTCATAAAGCGTTTGCATGTCCGCACTTAATCGCTCCTCTTCTGCGGGCTCGAGTCTCTCCTTCAATCCAACTCTATGTTCGGGCAGCAATTCCCCTCCAAGACTGTACGGCATCCTTCGCCTAAAAAAAGCCATTCCCGTTTCATATTTGCAACCACCGAGTGGTTTCCTAAAAGACGGCAGAGGGTTCGTTTCCGAATGCGTAGATCGAGGCGACGTACTTCGACGACGTGGGGACGGCGATCTCGAATGAAATGACAACCCCCGCGTGTGCTGATATGGGGTCGAGGGAAGGGAATTCGATTGGTGTGAGTTAAGCGGTGGTCGTGAGGGCATGTCGGCATCCGACGTCGACGAGTCCGTCGGCAGGCGCCATTCCATTTTGGACGGTGATTGTTGTGCTATCGATGGTCTCCCACCTGACCTCTGCAAGAGTTTATGATTCCCATCAGTGTTTTTGGAAGACATCCAGAGAATCCAACGCTACGTTGGGCCCTCGAAGAGGGATGGGTGGTCAGAGGTGACCGCGAAGGCGGCCGGTGTGAGTCAGGGTCGAGCGTATGACAAAGGAGGTCAGAGTGAGTTGAATTTAAAGGTGGTTTCAGATCGGCTCTGACTACGTATCAGATCTTTCGTGCGAGGTTAGGTATCCAGTCACTTCGACGTCGAGTAGTCTGGGGCGACCGCCGGTAGCAAGAATCGACCACACTGGAAGAGGATTCGGGAATAGCGTTGGACGAGCAAACGGCGGAGAAAGAACAGGAATAGGGACTGAAGAAGTATGTGCGCTCGAAGCGAAGGAGAAAAAATCTATCCAGTAGACAAGGCGCAGGAAAAGCGGGAATCCGGTGGATTATGGAAAGAATGTCGCCATGCAGAAGCGAGCAGTACGATCGGCAACAAAAGAGCACTGGTCGGATGAGAAGCGTCAGTAATCTGAACTCATAAAGTAGGGCTACCGTTATCCCAAGGGAAGTCAAGCAGAAAGCGATTGCAGACCGTCGGGCTCGCCTCTTCATCTGATGATCTCCGGGGTGCCTCCCCTTGTGGCTGCAAAGCGGGCAACGGCAGATATAAAAAGGACGGGGGCGTACCTACAGAGGCAAAAGGAGCAACCCGCGACCAGGCGAATAGCAAAAGACTCGGCAATATATAGAGCAACGGCAGCTCTGAGAAGGTCAGAACAGAGCAGGAGACGACGTGTGGTGAGGCAGTGGTGAAGTTGAGGCGAAGGTGGTGGTGATTATTTGCCCCGTGGGAAGTAGCGTCGACCAAACACACGGCCAAGTGACAAGACGGCGCCCGCCTCTGAGGAGGTGTGAAGAGTCACAATTGGTCACAAGACAGAGGAAGCAGAAACAGTACAGAAAGGCGCCTTTCTTGTTTTTGTTTTTTTTTTTTTTTTGCTGGAAATGAAGCGGTTGTAAAGGCCGTCCGGGGAGTTTCGCGAGCGGTCTCTCGGGGGGGGTTGAGAGACTTGCTGACCTCCGCTGTTGATGGCCCGTCCATATTATTATTATTATTATTATGCATGGGGCAGGCGCGGGCCATGATCGCCTGCTGCCTCAGGCACCAACCGCCAACTCTACGCGGATCGCTTCTTTGCTGATTGGGCAATCAGCTCTGTACTTTGAACCATCGTTCTATTTGCATTATTATTGTTCCTACTAATTATCAGACATTATTAGTATCTATGCAGACTGGTCGGTTCTTGGGAGGCCAGCTTTAAGGTTGTTTCTGCTATAAATAACCCTGTCTCACACTCTGTCTCACTCCTTTATGATCGACAGGCGTTAGGGTACATACATATCACCAGTATAAGTTGATGCCTCAGGTATTGATAATCGTAAACCGACTCATTCGAGTCGCTAACCAATCGGGTGACTCTGAGGCTATTGCTGGCGGACTTGTATAGCTCTTTGATAGCGCCGGCTTGTTCTTGTATAGATCCAACTCTAACTATACAAATATGGTATAAAG